>JAQIHN010000804.1:0-24810 GCA_027917425.1 Gastrophryne carolinensis
GGTGACCACAGGGGCGAGTCACCACCAAATGGAGAGACCCCCTGTACCTGTGACCACAGGGGCGAGTCACCACCAAATGGAGAGACCCCCTGTACCTGTGACCACAGGGGCGAGTCACCACCAAATGGAGAGACCCCCCTGTACCTGTGACCACAGGGGCGAGTCACCACCAAATGGAGAGACCCCCTGTACCTGTGACCACAGGGGCGAGTCACCACCAAATGGAGAGACCCCCTGTACCTGTGACCACAGGGGCGAGTCACCTCCAAATGGAGAGACCCCCTGTACCTGTGACCACAGGGGCGAGTCACCACCAAATGGAGAGACCCCCTGTACCTGTGACCACGGGGGTGAGCCAAGCCCAAGTGGAGAGACCCCCTGTACCTGTGACCACAGGGGCGAGTCACCACCAAATGGAGAGACCCCCTGTACCTGTGACCACAGGGGTGAGCCAAGCCCAAGTGGAGAGACCCTCTGAGCCTGCAAGCATGCCAATGACGCAAACCATGGTGGATACTACATTATTATCTATTCTCTTTCAAATGGCCAGGTGACCCTTCTAATGACCCTTACTTATGCTTTATAATACCTTGCATGTACTATCCTTTATCCTGTGACTGAAACCTATATGGATCTCTATGTACATTGCAGAGCTTTAGGGAGCGGCGCTACTGGACCAGTTTTATTATATCCTGGAGATCGGATGGTGGTCCCACAGCCCTCTGTGCAGAGGTTGGTCTTTTCTCCGTCTGTCCATGTCTCATAAAAGCTGCAGGGATGTCGCTAACGTAGCAATTTCTATCTTACAGAACTGATTTGCCATCGGCAACTGGGAACGCTGGCACGGGTGGGTGGGCGTCGGGCTACCCTGGCCAGGCGACGGTTGTCCCACAGCCCCCTGCGGCAAGGTTGGATTTTGTTTCGTCTACCTACGTCTCAAAAAAGCTGCAGGTATGATGCTAACCTTGCGATTTCTATCTTACAGAAGTGAAACAACTGTGACCGCTGGTGCCCCCGTGGACCCCGAGCTGGAGACGGCGCATGCACCAGCGCACCAAGTTCATGAAAATGAGGACCCGGTCTCTCCGCATCTCAATGCAGAACACAATGATCAACCAGAGATGCCATCTCGGCCTGCCTCCGCCACAGCAGTAACTGAAGAGGTCACACTGGTCCCAGTGCCACCCGAAGAGATGATTGCCGACCTTCTTGGCGAGGGAAGTGCAGCGCCTGAGCACAGGGAGGATGAGGGCATCGATTTTTGCCGACGAAACCATTGACTCACACACAGAGGTATAGTTAGCGTGCAGTCTTTAAAGAGGATCAAAAGCAACCCTGGAGTATTTGAGACCTGGAGTCTTTACCCTGTTAGACGGTAGCGGGGGATGCCGGCCAGCAGCGCTCTCAGATTGGGACCGGGAAGAGGTGAGTTTGTTCGGGCGACCTGGGGGTTTCACACAGCGGGGCAAGGACCAAAACACATAACAGTCAAAATCCTGGGTTTTGGTCCACTTTACGGCCTTTTTTGTGTTGTCAAATGCCTTGAGGCTGACCTGTCTGATTTTCCCTTCACCTCTCAGGGTTCTCCAGACGAACTGGAAATGCGATGTAAAGAAGAGGATGAAGGACGCCGGTTTTTACAAAAGTCACTCTTTAAATCACCCCCTGCTCATGGGATTCGCCAATTATTGGTAAAGAATCCCGCCCAGGAGGTAGAAAACGTCGCGCGATTCCTTTATTTCATGAACCCGGAGCAAGCGAATTTGGAATTTGTGAAGAACATAGAGAAAACCCAGCTGTTCGTTACAAAGCTGCGGGAGCTCAAACTGTCCATGCAAACGATAAGCAATTACTTGAAACACATTCGGAGGTTTCTCAACTTTCAGCTGAAGGCCACCAACCTCGCAATAGAAAACCCCACCATGTTCAATCACTGCAATTATTTGGTCAGCGTCACGGAAGATATTCAGAAAAGGCTCTGTAAGGGAATTTCTGAGGAAGTGATACGCAAAAGGTGAGTCAACCGCTGATATCATCTTCTCTAATAAGACTAATTAATGATTAATCACTCACAGAATAATAAGGTTGATAAATAAGTTTTGTTAACAATAATATTTAATTATATTATATATATTTATATATAATTATAGTAATATTTAAAAAGCAGTATTCACGAGATGTATTTTATAAGTTTTAAATAAAATAGCGGTCTTAATGTTTAAAAAAAAAAAAAACTTCCACCCCTGCGGTGGCAGCACGGACAGTGCACAAAACTGCTTCACCCGCTCTTTGCTCATGGCCGCCCGTTCAAGTGAATGGGCTGGAGCGGCCTGCGCAAAGAACGGGGGGGAGGCCGCTCGGTGCAGCAGTGCAAGATTGCAGTACCCAGTGGATTTAGCGCTAAAGACATTTATGGAATTTTTTATTTTTATTTTTTGCATTACCAGACACATTGCTTTGACCACTTCAAACTACACGATAGAGGACTGCCGCAAAGTTCTGGAGGTCGCCAAACCCTCCTTTTTAAAAAGTCTCAAAAGAGCCGAGGGTGGAAAGGAAAATGAAAAAGACCGGCTGGAAATTCTTTACTACCTGGAGTCCTTGCTCATTTTGCAAAATCTCCAAAGGCCGTGCGTAGTGAAAAATGTATTGGTAGGTACCTCTTCCTCCTTTTTTGTGTTTCTTTTTTTGATTTTCAGAGGCTAAATTGTTTACACCCATTGACCCACAGGTTTCTGAATGGAAGGCGAGGAGTCCATGCACCTACGAGGGTGACAATTTAGTGATCATTGGCGTCAAAAATCATAAAACCGCGTCCCAGCAAGTGGCATCGTTTGCGCTTAATAAGGAGGAAGAAAAGGTAGGATTTCCCCAAAGCCTTTTCCCTAATTCACAGGCTGGCAAATGTGACTCTCCGGCAATTTCATGATGTCGTTTCTCTTTGCTCCTTCCAGTGGTTTACGGTCTACTACGAAAAAGTGAGGCCTAACTTTCTACGTCAAGACTCCCCAAAGGACGTATTCTTCCTGTCCACCACCGGCAGTGCAATTTATAATATTACTAACGATATGAGGCGTTATCATATAAAGTGAGTTTTTTTTTATAAAGGCACACGCTTTGAATTAATGGCACCGAGATGCACGCTTCATACGTTTTATTTCTGCATTGCTCTCCAGGTATAATCTTCCACACGTGTCCAGTCAGGTGGTCAGGAGGGTCTGTGAGACGTGGACAGTCTCTAAGTATTCAGACACGCAAAAGTCTATATTTCCAAAGTACCTCTCTCATTCCAATATGACGGCTGAAAGAAATTACAGGGAGAAGACCCAGTATGATATTTGCCACGGCTATAAGCTGGTGACCCAAGCGGGGGCAGGATGTGTTAGGGCACCTCCAGCAAACTCATTGAGGTGCGTGGCAGTGTGTGTGTCTGTACCTGCTTAGCTATACTTTGGGGGCATTGACCTTTTTTACACACCAATGGTGTGGTGACCTTTGATTTTAGTGTGTGTGTGTGTGTGTGTGTGTGTATATAAAGTGGTTAATGGGGACTTTCCCCTTAGGCTACCCTTAGAATGTATTTTTAGGCAAAGATGGGGCCGAGTCTGCTGAGGCAGCATACGATGGTGCCACAAGTACAGAAAAGTGCCATGTGAACAAAATCATTTACCACTGGACATTGATTCAGAGCAAAAAGTGTACAGAAATAGGATGCAGGCAGTAAGGCCTTCTGTGATGCCCAGCGAGACACCAGCCTTCTGTAAGCAGGCAACCCCCAATCTCCACCGCCGCTTCTGCCTATAGTCAAGCCCCCGTTTGCCGGGACGCTAGGTACGCCTCACCGGAAACGGTTGCCCCCAGGTCTTAATAGACGCAAAGGATGGCTGCTTACGGTGAAGGCCGATGAACCACGAGGGTATCCCAAAGCCGAGGTCGTTCACAGGTAGTCAATCCGGAGGGTGCGTCAGAGTACAGGGATGAGACAGGTGCGTAGTCAGGGGTAGCCAAAGTGTCAAGCCGGGAGGTCAGAGATCGCAGGGTATCCAGAGGGGCAGGCAGGTTCGTGGTCAGACAAAGCAGAGGTCGGTACAGGCAGCAGACAGGAATGGTCGATCAAGCCGGGTAGGAACCAGATAACAACTAACAGAATCACACCCTAATCACAAGCGACTATCACAGGCACTGAGTGCTGGGCTGACTCCATATTTATTGGGGAATCGACCAATGGCCACCCTGGGGGGAGTGTATGTGCTGATTGGTGCAACTTACAACACTGTGAGTGATTGGAGGCACTATCCAGGGGCTGGTCAGTCTTGGCTGCAAGGCTGATCAGCCCCTGATTCCCATCAGGTGTGGAGCGACTCGCAGCACAGAGTGCACAGGGATGTAGCCGTTCAGGAGACCCACTGTACTGTGAGAGAATTGCCCCTACCCCGAGCTCGGATGCATCTACGTCGACTATGAAGGCTCGGTGGATATCAGGATGGGTCAACACAGGTGCTGAGCTAAAGGCAGACTTAAGGTTCTCAAAGGCCTGGATGGATCGGCCCGACCAAGTAGGGGTAAACGCCCCCTTCTTAGTGAGGTCGGTGAGTGGGGCTACCAAGGTGGAAAAGTTTTTTATAAAGCGCCTATAAAAATTAGCAAACCCCAGAAACCTCTGTAAACCCTTCAAATCTTTGGGTTGTTCCCACTGGAGGACCGCAGATACTTTGGCCTGATCCATTGTTAACCCAGTATCGGCAACAATGTATCCTAGGAACGGAACCTCCGTACCATCCGTACATGCTCTCTATGCTCGGTTAAGGTCGGTGAGAATATTAGGATGTCATCTAATTAGAGGACCACAAAACGGCCCAAGTATTCTCTAAAAACTTCATTAACAAAGTCCTGAAAGACTGCCGGGGCATTACATAGGCCGAATGGCATAACAAGATATTCATAGTGCCCATCCTGGGTGTTGAAGGCAGTCTTCCACTCGTCTCCCTGACGGATACTGATTAAATTGTAAGCCCCCCTCAGGTCAAGCTTAGAAAAAACCTGGGCCCCAATGACCTGTTTAAAGAGTCCCTCTATTAAGGGAAGGGTTTATTTTTGTTTTTTAACTGTAATTTTATTCAGGCCCCTATAATCAATACAGGGGCGCAAGCCACCATCTTTCTTTTCCACAAAGAAAAATCCGGCACCCGCTGGTGAGGTAGACGGCCGAATAAAACCTTTCTGCAGATTCTCAGCAATGTATTCTTTCATGGCCTTATTCTCAGCTCGGGTTAAATTATAAATCTTTCCCCGAGGAGGCATAGTTCCGGGGAGAAGATCAATCGGGCAGTCAAAAGGCCTATGAGGAGGGAGTTCATCAGCGGCTTTTTCAGAAAACACATCAGCGAATTCTGCATAGGAGGTAGGGATGCCCTCAGCAGTCAAGCGAGTGGCACGTACAGGAAGCTCAAGACAAGACTGGAAACATTGTGGCCCCCACTTGATAACCTGCCCAGAGACCCAGTCAATTTGGGGATTGTGTTTAGACAGCCAGGGGAGTCCCAAATCTAAAGGGCTAAGAGGCATCTTAAGGAGAAGGACACTCATTAGCTCGGTATGTCCCGCCCCCACTCTAAGAAACACTGGTGGAGTACGGTACTGAATCAGGCCCCCGACAAGGGGGGTATTATCAATGGCTTTGACTCTAATTGGATTGACTAAAGATTGCAGCGGAATCTTTAATGCTTGAGCCAAGCCCCAATCAATACAATTCCCGGCGGCCCCACAATCCAAAAGAGCCTCCACAGATCTGGACTCAAAATCATGAGTAATCACGACAGGCAATGTAATTTGTGTGCAACACAGAGGAAATACCTTGCAGCCTAGGTGGGTTTCCTCGACCCCACCTAGGCTCTGAAGTTTCGATGCCTGTCTCCGAGGGCAGGAGCGGACCAGGTGACAGACTTCTCCACAATAAAGGCATAGGCCTTGCGACAGACGCCTCCGCCTCTCAGCTTCAGATAGCTTGGTGGGCCCAAGCTGCATGGCTCCTTCAGAAGAAGAGGGGACTAAGGCCTCAGGCTTCATACTGACTTCAGACTGGGCCCCTTTTTTCCAGGCGTCTTTCTCGTATGCGTCGGTCGATGCGGATAGCCAATTGCATGGTTTCATCCAAGGTGTTAGGTACAGGGTGATTTACCATGACATCTTTTAGGACCTCTAACAGACCTAGCCTGAACTGCCCACACAGTGCTGGGTCATTCCAGCGAGAATCCACTGCCCAGCGTCGGAACTCCGAGCAATATTCTTCTGCCAGTCTTCGCCCCTGTCTGAGAGATCGTAGCTTGGCATCAGCAGTTGCCCCTCGGTCTGGGTCATCATACAGGATCTCCATGGCCTTGAAGAATTCCTCGACAGATTGGCGGGCGTAATCCTGAGGGGAGAGGCTAAAAGCCCAGGATTGGGGATCCCCATGCAGAAGGGAGATGAGAAGTCCCACCCGTTGCTCCTGGGAGCCGGAAGCATAAGGGCAAAGCTGAAAATAGAGCTTACAGGCATCCCGGAAATTGGCAAATTTACTTCGGTCCCCCGAAAACTTCTCTGGAAGGGGAATCTTGGGTTCAACCGGAAAGGCGGCTATTGCCCCCTGGGGCACAGAGGGTGCAGGAGCTGGACGGTTCTCCTGAGCCGCCACTCGAAGTGCCAGGTGCTCCACTGCCGCGGTCAGGGCCTGCACCTGTTCCAAAATTTGGTCCATTTATGGGGCCCGTGATAATGTGATGCCCAGCGGGACACCAGCCTTCTGTAAGCAGGCAACCCCCAATCTCCACCGCCGCTTCTGCCTATAGTCAAGCCCCCGTTTGCCGGGACGCTAGGTACGCCTCACTGGACACGGTTGCCCCCAGGTCTTAATAGGCGCAAAGGATGGCTGCTTACGGTGAAGGCCGATGAGCCGATGAACCAAAGCCAAGGTCGTTCACAGGTAGTCAATCCGGAGGGTGCGTCAGAGTACAGGGATGAGACAGGTGCGTAGTCAGGGGTAGCCAAAGTGTCAAGCCGGGAGGTCAGAGATTGCAGGGTATCCAGAGGGGCAGGCAGGTTCGTGGTCAGACAAAGCAGAGGTCGGTACAGGCAGCAGACAGGAATGGTCGATCAAACCGGGTAGGAACCAGATAACAACTAACAGAATCACACCCTAATCACAAGCGACTATCACGGGCACTGAGTGCTGGGCTGACTCCATATTTATTGGGGAATCGACCAATGGCCACCCTGGGGGGGAGTGTATGTGCTGATTGGGGCAACTTACAACACTGTGAGTGATTGGAGGCACTATCCAGGGGCTGGTCAGTCTTGGCTGCAAGGCTGATCAGCCCCTGATTCCCATCAGGTGTGGAGCACTCTGTGCTGCCTGCGACTCGCAGCACAGCGCCTCCTAGACTGTGGGACGCGCGCCTGCACAGCTAGAGAGGGGCGAGGGAGGCTGCCAGAGTGGCGCGCCGCCCTGCGGACGCTCGCCGCCGCCCCCCTGGCAGAGGTAAGTTCCTTATACCTTCCTTTTGTGTTTTGATTTGTGGTGAAAATAAAGGTGATGCAAGGATTTCACTTCCTCGGGACACCGACCCATCTGCACAGCAGAATGGCGGCTCCTCTAATTTTCTGCTGGGTGAAAAAAGAGTTTGTATTTAAGCAAAAAATAAAACAGCAGTGTGGCCTATAGGAGTGGTTCAGGCAGCAGCGCCATGTTTTTTTCACACACGGGCATCCCATAAAGAGGGAGACTCAAGGGAGGTGGTTGCTCTTCTAACACTGTGTTAGCATCGCTATAGATGTCAAGTTCCTTTACCCAAACCCTATCCATGAAATAAAATAATAACCTGCTCCGAAGCACACCTGTACCACTGACTTATTAATAGGATATCATGAAAGAGGGAATCCCAATAAAGAAGGGCATGGGGTGTGTTAGGAGCATTGTAATGTCCCATGTCTGCTTGCTAAACTTCTTGTCCCCCTGGACAAAGGCATGGGGGTACTGCTGGGCCTGAGCCAGCCATTTCCTGGGGGCTGATGGGGGTGGTGAATACCTGCTCACCAGCATCATAGCTCTGCTTCCTAACCTTAACTTTGTTTTCCACAGAGATGAAGAAACTGCGGCAAACGAGGCCCCCGAATCCCCTGGACCAACAGGAACCCGTACGCCATCGCCCCAGCCTGGCACATCAAGGTAATTTAGTGGAGCTGGAGGGGGGATCTTATAGATGTGATGGGAATGGCTTGGGTCGGGAGCACCCCCTCAGCTGCAGGGATGGGACTGATGATCATGGGGATGGATCGTGGAAAGGTAAGTAATTGCGGGCCACTGCGAGGGGCTCACACAGTGGGGCGTGCCCCAGTTTCTCTTAGTGGGTAGAGCCGGTGATCGGTCCACTCCAAAGTGTCTCCAAGTCCAGGATTTTCACTATCCCGGGTTTAGTTTCTTTAGCTATGGGCACCCCTTTATTTGGGATGCTCCCCATGTAGTGTGGATGTATTGCCCCGGCAGCATCCCAATGTGGGATGCTCCAAAATGCGTAACTCCCAGCATCGCCCATAAAAACATACTTTTCCCCAGTCCCACGGCACATACGTGGACTGGCGTTTAATGGGCATTGCACGCCATGCATGAGTGTAGCTGCATCCCCGGCTCCCTTTAGAAAATGATGCTGGGGATGCATCCAGCATGATTTACTTTGCTGTGGGGGCTTTGGCATTGCGATTTGGGATACAGATGCTGGCCCTGGAATCTCTATATAATGCAGGCCCAGCCATGTTGGGTTTTGCTCCACTTTAAGTTTAACACCGGGGTGCTGCTAGAGATCAGCCATAAACACAGGCAAATGCTTATAATAAACACGTGTGTCTCATGTATATTTCTGCTCTCCGGTTAGTGACATGATGGAAAGGGTTAAAGCAGCTAGAGTCTGCAGAGCCCCAATAATCTGATACAATCAGGGGGGGTTGCCATAGTGATCCCTGCACCTGGCCCAAGTTTGATACATTGTGGGGAGAACATGCACAGGCCAAAGATGGTGGGGACATGTGGCTGCTGAATTCTACACTATTGGCAAGGTGAGATCATCTGGGGAAGGGGGTGCATCACTATTTGGGGTACCGTGGGGGCAGACCACATGCCGGCCCATTATATCTTTTATATCACAGGGCTTCACTTGTCTAATTTGTGCTGTCATGTTAGTGACATGATGGAAAGGGTTAAAGCAGCTAGAGTCTGCAGAGCCCCAATAATCTGATACAATCAGGGGGGGTTGCCATAGTGATCCCTGCACCTGGCCCAAGTTTGATACATTGTGGGGAGAACATGCACAGGCCAAAGATGGTGGGGACATGTGGCTGCTGAATTCTACACTATTGGCAAGGTGAGATCATCTGGGGAAGGGGGTGCATCACTATTTGGGATATCGTGGGGGCAGACCACATGCCGGCCATTATATCTTTTATATCACAGGGCTTCACTTGTCTAATTTGTGCTGTCATGTTAGTGACATGATGGAAAGGGTTAAAGCAGCTAGAGTCTGCAGAGCCCCAATAATCTGATACAATCAGGGGGGGTTGCCATAGTGATCCCTGCACCTGGCCCAAGTTTGATACATTGTGGGTGTCCAGGCCTAAGTCACAGCAGCTCATTTTCTGCTTCCTCAAGACACTGGAAGGACTGGTAAAACTTTTCTAGTCTATTCTATTCTATCCTTCTTGGGTTCTGTTCCACTTTCAAATGCCCAAAGTGAAAAGCCCCACCCCGGGGTTTCTTAACTATCCCTTGTTCTGACCCGTGCCCATGGGGCATCTAATGTTGGCAGGGCCCACTGTATGACACCCCTTAGATCACGTCACCAGACATGTCTCTCCTCTAATAAGCTTCTTTGGTCCTGCACATCAATGTGCGGCTGGAGAAGCTTAAAGTGGACCAAATCCCAGCACCATTGCTTCCCTCCCCATGGGGAATTCAACATCGGGATGCCCCCCTGTGTGAAACCCCCCAGGTCACCTGACCAGTGCCCATGGGGCATCTTATTTTGGCAGGCCCCACTGCATGACACCCCTTAGATCACCTCACCAGACATGTCTCTCCTCTAATAAGCTTCTTTGGTCCTGCACATCAATGTGCGGCTGGAGAAGCTTAAAGTGGACCAAATCCCAGCACCATTGATTCCCTCCCCATGGGGCATTCAACATCGGGACGCCCTACTGTGTGTATCCCCCCAGGTCACCTGACCAGTGCCACGGGGCATCTAATGTTGGCATTTTTGTGTGATTAGTAATGGTCTGTTTTGTGCTCCAAATGAGTAAATAGCGTTAAAGAGGAACAACACCCTGAATTTTCACTTTTCAGGGGGTTGTTCTCCTCCATGGTGGGATCCCAAACCGGGACGCCCTGCTGTGTGTATCCCCCCAGGTCACCTGACCAGTGCCCACGGGGCATCTAATGGCATTTTGTGTGATTCGTAATGGTCTGTTTTGTGCTCCAAATGAGTAAATAGCGTTAAAGAGGAACAACACCCTGAATTTTCACTTTTCAGGGGGTTGTTCTACACGGAGGTATCCCAAATCGGAACGCCCTACTGTGTGTATCCCCCCAGGTCACCTGACCAGTGCCCACGGGGCATCTAATGTTGGCATTTTTGTGTGATTAGTAATGGTCTGTTTTGTGCTCCAAATGAGTAAATAGCGTTAAAGAGGAACAACACCCTGAATTTTCACTTTTCAGGGGGTTGTTCTCCTCCATGGTGGGATCCCAAACCGGGACGCCCTGCTGTGTGTATCCCCCCAGGTCACCTGACCAGTGCCACGGGGCATCTAATGGCATTTTGTGTGATTAGTAATGGTCTGTTTTGTGCTCCAAATGAGGAAATAGCGTTAAAGAGGAACAACACCCTGAATTTTCACTTTTCAGGGGGTTGTTCTCCTCCATGGTGGGATCCCAAACCGGGACACCCTGCTGTGTGTATCCCCCCAGGTCACCTGACCAGTGCCCACGGGGCATCTAATGTTGGCATGCCCCGCTGAATGACACCCCATGTACAAACCTCACCAGACACCAGAACCTAACCAGCTTCATGCACATCAATGTGCGGCTGGAGATGCTTAACATGGACCAAATCCCATCATAATCGGCCCTGGAATTTACAAGATTCCCTGGCCGATGGATTCCCTCCCCCAGGCATCCAATATTGGGATGCCCCACTGTGTGAAACCCCCAGGTCGCCCTATTCACTTGCCTTGCTTCCGAGGCCAATGGCGCTTACGCAAGCCGTGGCTGCATCACAGCTATCCCTCTAGCAGGGCGCGTGCCCTCACCAGGGATTTGTGAATGGCCGACGTGTGCACGCTCCCTGTTAGAGGGAAGCGGGGGATGGGGCTGCCAGCGTGCTCGGAGACGCTTTCCTTGGATGTTGTGATGTCAGCGGCGACGAGCGGCTGCACATGTGCCCTAGGAGCGGGAAGAGGTGAGTAGTGATTGACAATCCGGGGGGTTGAATCTTTAATTTTCCAGTGCCGGCACTCTTGGGTTTTGTTCTACTATAAATCCCCATTTTTGGGACACTTTAAACTATCCTGTGTTTGGTCTTTTGTCCTGGGGTCCAGACAATAGTCCGCCAGGAGCAAAGAATTCTCCGTGTCCATCACAATCATGGCTACACTTCCTTGTAGTTTCTCCAGCCGCACATTAATATCCAGCCAGAAAAAGCTCATTGTAGGAGAGCCGCGGCCTGGAACATGGCTGAGTTATGTGTAGCCACCCATCTGGGAGTTTCACCAAATACTGATTTAGGCCCGACTATGTCTACCCCTGGAGATAGAGGTATTGAAAGGCTTGGCAGTTCCTGATCACCAATGTCAGAGCTCTGCTCGCTAACCTTAACATTCATTTTGACAGAGATGAAGAAACTGCGGCAGAAGAGGCCCCCAAATCCCGTGGCCCATCACGAATCCGTGGCCCTCGCCCCCAGCCTGGTAGAGCAAGGTCATTTAGTGTAGCAGTTTAGGGGGGCGCTCTATTTCTGACTTTCTGCCTGCTAAGTCAATACGTTATGTTTTCTGCAGACGCCGACAAGTGTTATCAAGTGAAGAAGACAACGGTGAATCATCCGCGGAGGAATTGGACAGCGACGATAATGTGTACCGGCAATCAAGGTGCGTAGATACTTGACTCTGTGTAACATAACCCTAAACAGCCAGCCCTGGAATCTCCAAGATTCCTTGCATGGCCACTAGCCTTCCCCTGAGGCCGCCTCTTGTTCTCCTCATTGATTCAAATCATAGCTGTTTGCCCAGTGACTTAGTTATGGCAATGAGCTCCGATTGGACTAGAGCCAGTACATGCACCTTTCGACCGTAAAGAAGTGATTTATGGGAGATCTGGGGGCATGGCAAAATAGGGATGCCTCCGGTGCACAGAACAGAACTAGGGATAGTTAAAATCAGGGGTCGTGTCCCACTTTGCAAAAATCCCCTTACCCTCAGCTGATGTGTGCAGAAATTGGCAGTCGTGCACATAACACTGGACCAAAACCCATGATTGTTGATTCCCTTGATTGCGTGAGCTGTGGGCGCGTCCTCGCTATCCCTCTAGCAGTGCGCGTGCCTCCTGCAGGCAAGAGCAACACCCTGGACCATCAAAATAATAAAAAGACTATCCCAGAAAGTAGTCCACCAGCACAATTTTCCGCAGGAAAAGCTAAACAATATCCTAGAGCAGCGGTACTCAATTGGCGGACCGGGGTCCGAATGCGGACCTCGGTGCCAAATTTCTGGACCCCTGACTTGACAGCCCTGCACTTAGTTGCTTCTGTGTTGCCATGCTCAGCGCTGCCCCTTTACAGATTGGCGTTGTAGTTGTTGGTCTCCCTGCCAGTGTCATGACTCCCTGGCACCTAGCATTGCAATATGAAGTACTGCACGGACAGGAAGTGGCATTGCAAGGTATAATCCACCCCCAGCCCACCCCCAATGTGCTGATTTCTAACTATCCATCCCCCCTGACAGCGCCCCATTCGGACCTCCGCCTCTCACCAGATGCCTGTAAATGGACCTTTACAAGAAGTGGTTGAGTACCCCTGTCCTAGAGTCTCACAGACTCCAGGGCCGGTTTTGGTCCTCTGGGGTGCTACTAGAGCCCTGCAAAATAGCATACATACAGGGGTTGCCACGGTGACTCCCCCACCCTGCCCAAGTTTTAAACCTTATGGAGGGAATGTGATTTCAAGCTGCTCATCTTGTGCTTTTCTTCAACCTCTAAGCGGACCAAAACCGGACCTAGTGTTTATAAGACGCTAGGTGTGATTAAGCATGCACACGCCTAGTGGAGGCATCTCATGTATGGTTCTACTGCTCCGCGTGGCCACGTAACTGAATTGCTGCTGGGCTCAGCCCCACAGCTGAGAGATGCAAAGAATGCTCCGCGTTCATCACAATCATGGCTACACTTCCTTGTAGTTTCTCCAGCCGCAGATTAATATCCAGCCAGAAAAAGCTCATTGTAGGAGAGCCGCGGCCTGGAACATGGCTGAGTTATGTGTAGCCACCCATCTGGGAGTTTCACCAAATACTGATTTAGGCCCTACTATGTCTACCCCTGGAGATAGAGGTATTGAAAGGCTTGGCAGTTCCTGCTCACCAATGTCAGAGCTCTGCTCGCTAACCTTAACAATCATTTTGACAGAGATGAAGAAACTGCGGCAGAAGAGGCCCCCAAATCCCGTGGCCCATCACGAATCCGTGGCCCTCGCCCCCAGCCTGGCAGAGCAAGGTCATTTAGTGTAGCAGTTTAGGGGGGGGGGGCTCTATTTCTGACTTTCTGCCTGCTAAGTCAATACGTTTTATGTTTTCTGCAGACGCCGACAAGTGTTATCAAGTGAAGAAGACAACGGTGAATCATCCGCGGAGGAATTGGACAGCGAAGATAATGTGTACTGGCAATCAAGGTGGGTAGATTCTTGGCTCTGTGTAACATAACCCTAAACAGCCAGCCCTGGAATCTGCAAGATTCCTTGGATAGCCGCTACCTTTTCCCTGAGGCATTCCTTCTTTGGAATGCCGCCGCTTTTTCTCCCCATTGATTTAAATCAGAGCTGTTTGCTGAATGACTTAGTTATGAGTTATGGCAAAGGGCTCCGATTGGACTAGAGCCGTGCATTCACCTTTCAACTGGGGGGTTCACACAGTGGGGCATGGCAAAATAGGGATGCCCCCGGTGCGCAGAACAGAACAAGGGATAGTTAAAATTAGGCGTCTTGTCCCACTTTGCAAAAATCCCCTGGCCCTCAGCTGATGTGTGAGGAAATTGGCAGTCGTGCACATAAAACTGGACCAAAACCCATGACGGTTGATTCCCTCCACCCCGGAGCATCCAAAATCGGTACGTCCCACTGTGTGAAACCCTCCCCAGGTCTCTCAATGCACTTACCTTGCTTCCCAGTCTGAGCGCGCATGCACGAGCCGCGGGCGCATCCCCGCTATCCCTCTAGCAGGACACGTGCCCACAGCAGGCATTTGTGATTGGCTGGCGCGGGCACGCTCCCTGTTAGCGGGAAGTGATGGGTATGGCCGCCAGCGCTCTCGAACTGAAGGTTTAGATGATGTAATGTCAGCGGATCGGTGTGCCCTGGGGGAGAAGGACAAAACCCAGGATTTTGACTATCCCCCCACTTTAACATTCATTTTCTTCTTTTTTTTTTTTTTTTTTTTTTGTTAAGAATAACATTGTCCCCGGAAAGGAGGGAAGTTATGACCAGATCCAAGAAGCAGCATGAAGGAGGAGGAGGAGGAGGAGACTCACCCAGGTCAGTATATCACTCCATTCATTCCTAAAATAAAATCACTAAAATCACCAATGGGCCACTATAACCATAAGTAACCCGTCTTATTCCTTTTCTTCAAAGGGCAAAACGTGGCAGAGAGACGCCAAGAGCGAGCAACAGGCCTGTTGCGACCAAGAAATCACCGGCAGTGAATCGGCGGAGGCGTCCGAAAAAATAACAGTATTTTTTTTTTTTTATCAGAAATGAATTCTTCCATGTTTTTTCACCACGTGAGCAAGTACGGCAAACCACAGTTGTCCCCAGATATGTCTGACCACAGCAGAGCATGCTCCATGACATGGCCCTTCTAGATCAGCCACACCAAGGTTGGAGAAATTTAGTGTGTTCCTGGAGATGGACTTTAATAACCTTGCCCCTCTTTGTTCTACCGCAATCAATTTGAGTGACCCTTCCCCTATGGCCAGCGGTAAATGGTCCGTGGCCGACAGCTGCCATATATTTGTATGTCATGAGGCCCTTATTCCATTAGGCATGTGGAGGACATCTGTGCTCATGCTCTCCACTCACATGCAGGGAAATTGTGAGCGCTGCACCCTCATGATGCTGCAGGCAGGACATACTAGCATACTATGGGTGCTGCACCCTCATGATGCTGCAGGCAGGGCATACTAGCATACTATGGGTGCTGCACCCTCATGATGCTGCAGGCAGGGCATACTAGCATACTATGGGTGCTGCACCCTCATGATGCTGCAGGCAGGGCATACTAGCATACTATGGGTGCTGCACCCTCATGATGCTGCAGGCAGGGCATACTAGCATACTATGGGTGCTGCACCCTCATGATGCTGCAGGCAGGGCATACTAGCATACTATGGGTGCTTCACCTCATTATGATGCAGCGCCAGATGGGGGGGGGGGGGGCCTTAACCCAAATGTAGTAATCCATCTGTTTGTTCAGTAGGGCAGTTCTTAGACCAAAATTCACAATTGGTGGTAAGTACCTTTGCCAATCCCAGTCACAAGGTTATTATATCTTTCTGCCAATCCCTCTCTGGACACTCTAGGTGCCACAGATCTTCCTTTCTTACAAGGTCTCTCCTTAGCACTGTGATCTCTCCTTTCTCCTGCTGGTTACTACGACTCCCCTCTTGCATTATTAGTCACTTTTCTCTCAGGTTAACATTTAGAAGAACAGGACATAACCTGCAATATTGCTTGGGGTCTCCCTTAACCCTTTCAGTGCCAAGCTCATAGTTTCTACATGCTCGCTTCCACCAGGAACTACCTGCCTGACCCCCCCCCCCCCACCCCCGCTTCATTAAAATCCAAAACACTGACCTGACCCCTCGTTGGATCCGGCCGGGTCTCCTCTTTACCCTGGGGCCATCCAATCCCCCTGCTTTTTGATGGGTTCTGCCATCTTAACAGACACTATTGGATGATGTCACCCGGTGGGCCTCATCTTGGCTCCCGGAGGATTCGCTCTCGGATGCACGGAAATCGCTGGGCAGAGCAGTAGGGTGGTAGTGGATGATCTCATCCCCTGCACCCCCTCCTCTGGCCGGCAATCACCGCATCTGTCATAGGATCGCCGTGGGACACAGGAACTGATAAAAGTATTATTATTTTTTAATAAAATACATTTTTGTGTGGTGTTTTTTTTTTTCACTGTTAACCCTTTGCGAATTGATAAGGGGTCCATGAGACCACTATACCAGTTCACAGGGCTCTGGGTCTGGCAAGTCACCCCCCCCCCCCCCCCCAAAAAAAAAAAATGGGGTTCCTATGTCATTTGTTATTTTTTTTTTAATTAACCCCATGTTACCTTTCACCTAGCAGGAATAAAAGGCTTCCAGCAGCAGCAGCAGCAGCAGCAGCAGGAGAGCTAAAGCTAAAGTAATCAGCAATCTGTCATTCATAGGTGCGGGCCTACTAGGATTTTGCCCGGTAAGCCCTATAGGGCCAGAACCACTTTGCAGGCAAACCACGTGGGGTGGCATCAATAAAATTTCAGGGTAAACAGGTCAAACCTTTTCCTGAAGAAACAACCCAATTTCAGATATAAAATCCCTTACAAAGTCAATTTACCCATTCCAGATTTTTTGATCCCCTTGTAGGTCACCCCGAGAAGGGCCAAGCATTATACCCCAGGGCTCTTCCTGCAGCTAAGGACCAGTACTGCATTATGTGAGAATTTTGGACTCCTAATTAATAGGATGCCTAAGAAGCATTTGAAAGGGCCCCATTTCATGTTCACACCAGAGCTTACTAATTGTGTATGTATATTCATACATACATGCAAATCAGAGCTGTTTGCCGGTTGACATTGTCACAGCAAATGGCTCTGATTGGAGCAGTACCATCACATGTGACCTCTGACCCTGAGTTATGTGTGATCTGGGGGTTTTCACACAGTAGAACATCCAGAAAAGCGATGCCCCGGGTCACAGGTCAAAACTAGGTACGGTCAAAATCCAGGTTTTTATTCCCCTCTCCCCTGCTTATGTACGCGTAAATATGTAGTCTTGTTCATTAACGTATGTGTATTTATTTCAGTGTCAGAATACCCTTCAAAATTCAAAACGTGACCAAGTTCAAGAAGCAGTATGATGAAGGAGATTCACCCAGGCCAGTATATCACTCGATAGAGTTCTGAAAAAAAAAAAAAAAATACCTCAGCAATCCCCAAAATCGGTGTGCCCCTATAACCAAAAGTAACCCATCTCATTATTTTTCTTCAAAGCTTCGCCGTGTAAGAGATTCGCCGAGGGCAAGCAACAGGCGAGATGTGTCCTGGAAAATACCAGAGATCGTGTTGATGTTCCTGGACAGAACAATAGCCATGTTTTTCACTATATCCAGTCCAGGTCGTCCCACATGTCATTACTTCTGGCATGACCTGGACTGGATATATTCAAAAACAGTTCTACAGGTGAGTTTAACAGAATTGTATTTTTCACTATATCCAGTCCAGGTCGCCCCAGAAGTAATGATATGTCGGATGACCTGGACTGGATATATTCAAAAACAATTCTACAGGTGAGTTTCGCAGAATTGTATTATTCTAAGTATGTCACACACCCCACTTCAATCATTAATTATTACACTTGGGGTTATACTCACCGCTAGGTGGCAGTGTTGCAGAGAATCTCCGAAAAAGCAACAGGCCCCTGCCGGTCTATACATACCTGGTACCTCCCAACAATTCCCCAGTGTTATTCTCTGCAAGGTGGCGACAAGACAGAAGAAAGAAGTCTCCTGCTTGCAGGTAGCCGGGGTATCACCCCGGCCCCCCCCCCCCCTACGGTCTATTTCTGCCCGGCTCTTTTGTTCCTTTATCCCCTATTTAATGGTAGCCTCCCAGCTTAGGCTGTAGGTCGGGCAAGGGTAGATGGCACTCAGAGTGCCTAGGAGATTAGCTCCTCCACTCGACCCCATATTATGGGGCATAGTGGTGATCCGGTTTGGTGATCCGGACGTGGGATGCCCCAGCCCTTATATTCCCCCTTTAGGTTTTCTTTCCTGTTTAACCCCATCTGGTCTCTATCCCATTCTTTGGAATGTGTGTGGCTGTTACTGTGTGTGTTTGGGGCAGGGACGGGTGGCCTGTGCAGCGCTGGCCCGTCTGCATCTGCCTCTTACTGGGGCTTGGGGGCTTCTAGCCCCTGTGTTTTCACTGTGGGGACGGGTCGAGCGGGAGTTCCGCGGCCCACCGCCCGTTCTGGATGACTGTGTGTTTGGACGGGCGCCATGTTCGGGCGCCCGTCTTTACTTTATTTGCCTCAGGGCTGTGTGTCTCGGCGGGCGGGGCCTGGTGGCGCGCTGCGCCGCCGGCCCGCCTGGGTGCTAGGGCGCCGTGGACTGGGAGTCCCGCTGGCGGTTGTTTGAGCGGGCGGGACGGGCGGCATGCGTGCCGCCGGCCCGCCTGACGGCCTCTGCGGGCGCCATTGCTTGCGGCGCCCGCTGCTCGCTCGGCAGTTTAGGGGGCGGGGCCGCGTCTGGCGCGGCCCGCGCCGTGTCTGGCAGGTCTCCGTCTCGTTCTCTGGCCGGCGGGCGCCATTTTCGTTCGGTAAGGTAGGCTGCGGCTGGTCATTCGGGGTCTGTTATTGTGCGTCTTGAACGCTGTTTTAGTGACAGCGTTCATTTAAGGGGGCGGCTGTTGTAGTCTATATTACTGGCATTAAAGGCTTACAGGGTCTATGACCCTTTCCCTTCCCTCCCCCTCCTCCCCCCCCCTCCCGTGGGGGCGATGGCAGGGTGCCTCAGCCGTGGTTTTTTAGGCATGCTGACTGGAGGTGCCTTCTTGTGCCCATGTTTTTTGTTTATGATTGGCCCTGTAGCTTTGCTTTGTCGTTAGCCTGTCCTCCTTTTTTTGTTTTAGCGTGATTGTGTGTGCCATGGATTGACTGTTGCTATTCTAAGTATGTCACACACCCCACTTCAATCATTAAATATTACACTTGGGTTATACTCACCGCTAGGTGGCAGTGTTGCAGAGAATCTCCAAAAAAGCAACAGGCCCCTCCCGGTCTATACATACCTGGTACCTCCCAACAATTCCCCAGTGTTATTCTCTGCAAGGTGGCGACAAGACAGAAGAAAGAAGTCTCCTGCTTGTAGCCCCCCCCCCCCCATGGTCTGTTTCTGTCCGGCTCTGTTTATTCCATTTCCCTCATATAACTGGCAGCCTCCCAGCTTAGGCTGTAGGCCGGACGAGGGTAGCTGGCACCCTTGGTGCCTAGGAGATTAGCTCCTCCGTTCGACCTCATATTATGGGGCATAACGGTATTCCGGAGTGGTGATCCGGACGTGGGATGCCCCCATTTACCTAGCAGTTAGATAGCCTTTTACATGAGGTGATCTGGGCATGGGACAGTGGTCTACTCTCTTGCACCGGTCATGAGTGACTGTGTGTGTTTGCGGCTTGTCAGGCGATCCGGCCCGCTGCGGGTGTTTTTGTACTTGGGTGCATGATGGCGCCGTTTTGCGCGGGATTCCTCTCAGGAGCCGAGGGGCGGGGTCACGCGGCACGCTGCGCCGCGGGCCCGCCTGGTTGTGAAGCGCAGAGTTCGGCGCTTGCTGCTCTGCGTTATTGTCAGCGGGTGTTTGTGTATGTTTTATGGCGTGTGCACTATTGGGGACCGGCCGGTAGCTCCGCCGGTCCTGTTAGGCGGGGATGTGAGCACTGTTCTGGCAGGGCCAGACGCTCGGTGATGCTGGAGAGGGGAGGGACCGCGTCGTGCGCGGTCCGCGCGGTGGTTGGTCGCGTTAGGGAGGGACGGGGCTAATACGGCTCCCGCGCTTCCAGGGGCACGCCTTCCTCCTTCCTCTCCTGAGCGGCGCTGTGTTCTGGCCGCCATCTCGCTGCGGTGTGTCGGTCGCGCTGAGGCAGTGCTCTCCTTCAGGTAGGCTCGTTTGTTTCCCTTGTCAGGACGGGGGTAGCCTACGGAGATTGTCTAGTTAGATATGCTTCTCTTTCTCCCCCGCTTGATTATCCCCCTTTCCCCTCCCCCTCGCTCCCACCTTTTGGAGGTGATGGCAGGACCTATTAACCATCTTCTTAGATTTGTGGTTAAAGGGGGGGGGGGAGACGTTTTCAGTGGGTATAAATTGTATGATTATTGTATTTACATGTGTATTGTTGTGCCCGGAATGATTGTTGTCCCTGTTTTTGTGTCTTTCAGATCCTGGGACCCCATCTTACAGGGCTCTCCCGGTCTTATATACCTGGCTAGTTTGGGAAATTTGGGATATTTGTCTGTTTAAATCCCATGGTCAGGGTGGTATAGAATTATAGCTAGATAGGTAATTAAAGGGGCATCCCGGGTCGCTTACTGCGTAAATCCCTGGGTTCTGCGAATACCATAAATTTCACCATATGGAGGCTGCCAAAGATACCGGAAACGGTCCTTCGGGACAATCCAGGCTGTGTGGGGGTTGTGGGACTCCGCTCCCGGGGGATGATGTCATTATATGTATTCCATGTGCGCAGCGGAACATTGAGCGCCAGTCCGGCACCCCGGTGCCTGGTACTTCATCGGCCGCGCCATCTCCCTCTCCTCCTCGCCTGTTCCGGACCCCGTGTGACGTTGTCATGGGTGGGGATTCGCAATCTGAGGTGTGCGCCCGCTTGGCCAACCTCGAGAAAATGTTTTCCGCTATGTCCACTCAGAAGGCTCCGGCTAAGCGTAAACACCTATCTCCGCCTCCGCCGGACTCTGACGAGGAGGTTGTTGAGGATCTGGATTGGTCAGATTGTCCCCTTGAAGAGGGTGAGCTTGTGGAGGATTTGGATGATTCAGAGGGCCAGCAGGTTGACTTGATGAAGCGTTGGTCTGTCCCTCCCGAGGTGGATGCTCCGGTCTTGGGACTGTCTAATACGGCGGTTGTTCATTCTCCTGACACTACTTCTCTCAAGGACGGCGAGGATCGCCGGATTGATCAGCTGGCCCGCCATGGTTTTGTCTGTGCGGGTTCGGTTTTGAGGCCGGTTTGTGCTTCAGCTCTTTTGACTTTGGCGGTTAGGCCTATTGTCAGGGATTTATGTGTGGATCTTGATCCCTCTGGTGATGAGTTTCTTGCGCTTAAGCGTTGTGACTCCTTCTTGTCGTTTATTCTGACCGCTCAGGATGATGCCATGTTGATGTGTGGCAGGGCTTCTGCTCTGTTGGTGGCTATTCGCCGCTCTGTGTGGTTGAGACAGTGGACGGCTGACTAAAAGATCGCTCACGGCTCTTCCCTTTTTGGGTTTGAGGCTTTTCGGTGAAAAGCTGGATTCTGTTGCCATGGGAGGTAACTTACCTCAGCGCAAGAAATTTCGCCGTTCCTTTCGGGGGGCGGCCCCCTTCAATCCGTCCTTTCGGGGAGCCAGAGCCGGCAGGGGTGCGGGCTTCTCGGCCTCCAGGGGCGCAGGTTGGAATAGGGGTAGAGGCCGTGGCCGTCCCGTTCACGCCTGGGGCGCCAAGTCCAAGTCAGCTGCCAAGCCTGCTCAGCAATGAGGGGGCGCCCTCACCCGTACGGGTGGGGGGACGGTTGCGACTCTTCTCCCAGGTTTGGGACCAGGAGGTCTCGGACAGGTGGATCCGGGAGGTGGTGTCGGCCGGTTACAAGCTGGAGTTCGAGTCCCGCCCTCCTTCAAGGTTTTTCAGGTCTCGGGTACCTGCGGATCCGTTGGCCGCGCAGGGGCTCCTGGCGGCGGTAAGGAATCTTCTGGAATTGGCAGTCATCTGCCCGGTCCCTCATTCGGAGGTGGGAAGCGGGTATTATTCCAATCTCTTCACTGTACCCAAAAAGGATGGGTCGTTCCGTCCCATTCTGGATTTGAAGTTTCTCAACCGGTTTATTCGTCCCCGGAAGTTCCGCATGGAAACCCTGCGGTCTGCGATCGGTTCGCTTCGGCAGGGGGACTTTATGACGTCCATAGACATCAAGGATGCTTACCTTCACATTCCGATTTTTCCGGCTCATCAGAGGTTTCTTCGCTTTGTGGTGGAGGATCGGCATTTCCAGTTTGTAGCTCTTCCATTTGGCCTCACCTCGGCTCCGTGAGTGTTCACCAAGGTGTTGGCGGGAGTGATGGCCTTGCTCAGAGCTCAGGGGATTCGCATTGTGCCTTACCTGGACGATCTTCTCATCATGGCACCTTCCTTCAGTCAAGCGGAAGGGGACACCAGCATGGTGGTGTCTATGCTGGAGAGGTTCGGCTGGGTGATCAATTACCCCAAGTCCTCTCTGGTTCCGGCCAGGGTGGTGACCTTTCTGGGGATGTCGTTGGACTCTTGCCAGCACAGAGTGTTTCTCCCTCAGGCCAAGGTTCTTTTGATTCAGGACTTGGCTCAGCTTCTTCTTTCCAATCCTCGCCCGTCCATTCGGCTAGGGATGAGACTGGTGGGGTTGATGGTGGCCTCCTTCGAGGCAGTTCCCTTCGCGCAGTTTCACACGAGGACGCTTCAGCTTCATCTGTTGGCGTCTTGGGACCGGCGACCGCGGTCGTTGGATCGGTCCTTCCGGATGTCCCCCCGGGTTCGGCAGTCCCTTCTGTGGTGGTTGGTCTCGGACAATCTTCTGAAGGGCAGGTCGTTTCTGACCCCGCTTTGGGAAACTGTCACCACGGATGCCAGTTTGTCAGGATGGGGAGGTTTCTGGAAGGATCTTCAGTTTCAGGGGCAGTGGGACCCTCAGTTGCGAGCCATCAGGTTGGTTCTGTCTCACTTGACGCATCATTTACAGGGCCTGCCGGTTCAGGTTCGATCGGACAATCAGACGGCGGTTGCTTACATCAATCACCAAGGAGGGACTCGCAGTCTGGGTGCCCACAGAGAGGTGTCTCTGATTCTAGTTTGGGCAGAGACTCATGTCCCTTGCATCTCGGCAGTTTACATTCCAGGAGTGGAGAACACAGAGGCGGACTTTCTGAGCCGGTGTTCGTCCCGCCGGGGGGAATGGTCTCTCCATCCCCAGGTGTTTCGGTCAATGTGTCTTCGGTGGGGGACGCCGGAGGTGGATCTGTTTGCCTCTCGTCACAATCACAAGCTTCCGACATTCGTGTCACTGTCTCGGGATCCTCTGGCTCTGGCAGCGGATGCCATGGCCCTGAGCTGGAGGGACCTGGGGTTTCTTTATCTGTTTCCTCCGATTCCCATGCTAGGCAGGGTGCTGCGAAAGCTGGTTCAGGAAGGAGTTCCCGCCATTCTCGTGGCTCCAAGGTGGCCAAGGCGGGTGTGGTTCGCAGACATCGTTCGTCTGGCAGTGGATCAGTTCGATCTGCCTCTTCGACCGGATCTTCTCACTCAGGGCCAACTGTGTTACCCCAGTTTAGAAACGGTGGCTTTGACGGCTTGGCTGCTGAGACCTCCATCTTAAAGGAGGAGGGTCTTTCGGATTCGGTCATTCGGACTCTTATTAGTGCCAGGAAGATATCTTCTTCTTCCATTTATTATAGGTCTTGGAGATCTTATATTGATTGGTGTGAGGCTAGGTCTTTGCCTTGCCGGGTCTTTTCTATTTCTAGGATGTTGGAATTTCTTCAATCAGGGCTGGACTCCGGTCTTCAGCTGAGTACTTTGAAGGGGCAGGTTTCTGCTTTGTCTATCTTTTTTCAGAGGTCTTTTGCTAGCCATTCTTTGGTCAAGACTTTTTTCCAGGGGGTTTCGCATCTGCGGCCTCCTAGGAAGCCGTTGCTCCCTGTTTGGGATTTGAATTTGGTTCTCTCTGCTCTTCAGGCTCCTCCTTTTGAGCCTTTGCGGGATATTGCTCTGTCCACTTTGACTCAGAAGGTTGCCTTTCTGGTGGCCATCACTTCGGTTCGGCGTGTTTCGGAGTTGGCAGCCTTGTCGATTCAGGCTCCTTATTTTGAGGAACATCAGGACAAAGTGGTTTTTCGCTTCAAGTCAGACTTTCTTCCTAAAGTGGTCTCTGCTTTTCATCTTAACCAGGACATTGTTCTTCCTTCTTTGTGTCCTAAGCCGAAGAATGTCAAGGAGAGTGCTTTGCACTGCTTGGATGTTGTACGTTGTGTCAGGTACTATCTACGTGCTACATCTTCTTTTCGTAAGACTGATGCCTTTTTCGTTGTGCCCTGTGGGCCTAGGAAGGGTTTGGCTCCGGCTAAGTCTTCCATTAGCAAATGGATTCGTCAGGCGATTGTTGGAGCCTATTCGGCCAAGGGGAAGGTTCCCCCTTTTCGTGTTACTGCTCATTCTACTCGCGCGGTTGGAGCGTCCTGGGCGTTTCAGCACCAGGCTTCTGTTGAACAAGTTTGTAAGGCTGCGACTTGGTCTTCAGTTCATACTTTCTCTAAGTTTTATAAGGTTGATGTGCGGGCTTCAGCGGATGCTGTTTTTGGCCGCAAGGTTCTGCAGGCTGCGGTGGTTTGATTTTCTGCATTATTGCCTGGTTTGGATACCCGCCCTTTTTTCTGGACACTGCTGTTGGATGTCCCAAGTGTAATAATCAATGTCTGAAGTGGGGTGTGTGACATACTTAGAATAATACCATTTTGTGAATACTCACC
>JAQIHN010000805.1:0-24680 GCA_027917425.1 Gastrophryne carolinensis
CTTCTCCCCGGAGCGTGACGTTTTGGGATGCCCCACTGTGCGACATCTCCTGGGATGGCTGTAAAATGTAGCATTCTGGCAATTCCAAGCTGATGTATGCTCCCGCACCAGGCCTGAATATATGGCTAGTACGAGCCTTCACAGCCGGGGGGGGGGGGGGGGAGTTGCCGCTGGGGTTGCCCAGCACTCCACTCATTTGCTGGGTGATGCAACCTAATCAAATTAGAGGAACACGTGTGCTTTGGGATCCCTGGAGAGGTAAGAATGGGATGCCCCAGAGAAAAGATGGAACCCAGCCCTGGAGTCTCTTAAACTGTAGAGCCAGGTCTCCAGGATGGATGTTGGTCCTCTTTAACTGACATAGCACAAACTCATTTGCATATGCAGTTTGTGGCTAAGCCTTGCAAGGATTCATGGTCATTCTCGGTTTAACTCAGCGGAATCTTTTAATTTAGGAATATTCCTGGATAGTGCGATATATGGAGACGCATTTTAGGCGTATCAAGAAAAAACTACTATACTCGCCCTAAACTTACCTTCTGCCCATAGCGGCCCCTTATATACCAGGAAGGATCTGCTAGTAGTTTGTCCTGAGTGGCACAGGACAAGATTAGCAGTCCCACTGCGCAAGGAGGACACGCACATGCGTGTGAGAAGCCATGTTTTTTTTTTGTACTCCTCCCCCTTTATTTTACTCACCAGCACTGGAGCGCCAAACCCGCCCATAATTATTATCACTATCATTATTTTTATTATTATTATAAACCCCAGATAACGTTTACTGTTCATTACACCTATACACGTTGATCATATGTAGCATAGTATATTTCTTGATATATGAATATCTATACCAATTATATAATGATAAGAGATTTCTTTTTTTTTTTTTTTTTTTTTTTTTACTATGAGCATATTGGTGGATAATGGTAAATCATATCATTGCACGGGGCGATAGCTCTGATTACCTGCTGCCATCAATAGCTGATCCCTGATCAAGTTGAAAGGGTTTTAATGTTTTTTTATTATTTGACTTTAACAAGGCATAGATTGAAATCATCATTTTATGTGGTGCATAGCTTTGAATCCTCCTGCAGGAGACTTGCTTTGCCCCAGCCGCTGTCATAGCCGCTGCCGTACGCTGTGGGGTACCTACTCCCCGCTGTAAGAAAACGTCGGCGCGAGAGGTCCGGGAGCCAGCAGTCTGGTAAGGTGAGTAGTTCGTTAATAAGCATGCAGCGGGACTTTTTTAACTTTTAATGTAAAAAAATAAATAAAACAAAAACTTTTAGGCTGTTTTAAAGTGGGCCAAAACCCAGGATTTTGACTATCTCGGGTTTTGGTCCTTTCCCCAGGGGCACCCCCCGATGCACAATGCCCCACTATGTGAAACCTTTCTGGTCGCCCACTCCAACGCACCTTCCCCCGACCCCCCCGGTCCTACAACGTATGCATCCAATCAGTGAGTCTGAGCAGCCGAACTGCGCGGGCAAGCGTCCTGCTAAAGGGATAGCGGGGATGCGACTGCTGCTCGCCCATGCGCCATTAGAGCGGGATGGAAGGTGAGTATACCGGGGGACGACCTGGGGGGGTTTCACACAGTGGGGCATCCTGAAGGGGGAAGGGAATCTATCGCCCATGGAATTGTATAGAGTCCAGCTTGTATTCACTCCTGATTTGGGATGCCCCGCTGTGTGAACCCCGCCCCCCAGTGTCCCGATATGCACACCTCACCAATGAGCCCACAGAGCGTGCGCAGTTGGCGGTGGCATCACTGGCATTGGCTGCCGGTGTTTATATCAGAGTGAGAGCAAGGGGAAAGGTGAGACTTGCAATGACCCAGAGAGATACGCACAGAGGGGCATTCGAATTTGGGATGCCCCAGGGAAGGACCCTTTTAAACTCCAGGGCCGGTGAGTTTCAGTCTACTTTAAAGCGGACCCATATTGGAGCCCCAAAAACAAACCCGGGTCGGCCGTTTGCTTCTCCCCGGAGCTTCACGATTTGGGATGCCCCAGTGTGCGAAATCTCCCGGGAATGCTGTAAAATGTGGCATTCTGGCAATTCCAAGCTGATGTATGCTCCCGCACCAGGCCTACATAAATGGCTAGTGCGAGCCTTCACAGCTGGGGGGGGGGGGGGGGGGGGGGGGGGGAAGTTGCCGCTGGGGTTGCCCAGCACTCCACTCATTTGCTGGGTGATGCAACCTAATCGAATTAGAGGAACACGTGTGCTTTGGGATCCCTGGAGAGGTAAGAATGGGATGCCCCAGAGAAAAGATGGAGCCCAGCCCTGGAGTCTCTTACACTGTAGAGCCAGGTCTCCAGGATTTTGGTCCTCTTTAACTGACATAGTACTGACATAGTATAAGTGTGTCATAAGCCCCGCTCTGTAAATATTAGGCATAGTACCTCAATGCTGGCACCTGACATTATTATTTATTTTTTTTTTTTTCTTTTATTAAATTGTTGCTGCATGCCGTCCCCGCCCCCACCGTGGCTCCGCCCTCAGCATGTGCCTATGTTTGCCTACTGGCGAACACATTGGCCTGCCCGTTGTCTGAAACCCACCCACCAGCCCCAGCTAGCTCAACTTTCCCCCGCTCCTGCGCCGTATGGGCGTCCTCCCATCCAGTCCGCGCTCGTTTAAGCAGCCGAGTCCAGCCGAGCTCCGCCGAGCGCCAGCTCCCAGAATCCTTTGCAGCAAGCAAACTCATTTGCATATGCAGTTTGTGGCTAAGGCTTGTAAGGATTTAACGCTCATTCTCGGTTTAACGCGGCAGAATCTTTTATTTCATTAATATTTCTGGATAGTGGGATATATCGAGATTCATTTTAGACGTATCAACACTTTACTGGTCGCCATAAACTTACTTTCTGCCCAAAGCAGTCCTTTATATACCCGGGCCATCTACATGTTATTTGTCTTGTCCTGAGTGGCACAGGACAAGATACGGATGCGCCCACGCCACAGATTTTTTTTTTCTTTCTACTCCTCAAATGTTATTTTACTCAGCAGCACTGGAGGGCCAAAGCCGCTCATCATTATTATCAATAATATCATTAATAGTATTATAAACCCCAGATAACATTTACTGTTGATTACACCTATACATGTTGATTATATGTAGCATTGTATATTTCTTGATATATGAATATCTATACCACACAATAACAACAATTATAAAAATGATAAAAGATTTCTTTTTGTTTTTTTGTTTTTTTTTACTATGAGCATATTGGTGGATAATGGTAAATCATATCATTACATGGGGCAATAGCTCTGATTACCTGCTGCCACGAATAGCTGATCTCTGATCAAGCTTAAAGGGTTTTAATGTTTTTTATTATTTGACTTTAACAAGGCATAGATTGAAATCATCATTTTATGAGGTGCATAGCTTTGAATCCTCCTGCAGGAGACTTGCTTTGCTCCAGCCGCTGTCATAGCCGCTGCCGTACGCTGTGGGGTACCTACTCCCAGGCGTAGCAAAGTGTCGGCGCGAGAGGTCCGGGAGCCAGCAGTCTGCTAAGGTGAGTAGGTCGTTAATAAGCATGCAGCGGGACTTTTTTCATTTTAACTTTTAAAGTGGAAAAAAAAAAAAAAAAAAAAATGAAACAAAAACTTTTAGGCTGTTGGAGCCCCCCAAAAAACCCCAGGTCCACCGATTGCTTCTCCCCGGAGCGTCACGTTTTGGGATGCCCCACTGTGCGACATCTCCCGGGATGGCTGTAAAATGTGGCATTCTGGCAATTCCAAGCTGATGTATGCTCCCGCACCAGGCCTACATAAATGGCTAGTGCGAGCCTTCACAGCTGGGGGGGGGGTGGAAGTTGCCACTGGGGTTGCCCAGCACTTCGCTCATTTGCTGGGTGATGCAACCTAATCAAATTAGAAGAACACGTGTGCTTTGGGATCCCTGGAGAGGTAAGAATGGGATGCCCCAGAGAAAAGATGGAACCCAGCCCTGGAGTCTCTTAAACTGTAGAGCCAGGTCTCCAGGATTTTGGTCCTCTTTAACTGACATAGTACTGACATAGTATAAGTGTGTCATAAGCCCCGCTCTGTAAATATTAGGCATAGTACCTCAATGCTGACACCTGACATTATTTTTTTTTTTTTCTTTTATTAAATTGTTGCTGCATGCCGTCCCCGCCCCCACCGTGGCTCCGCCCTCAGCATGTGCCTGCGTTCGCCTACTGGCGAACACATTGGCCTGCCCGTTGTCTGAAACCCACCAGGTCGCCCCAACTAGCTCAACTTTCCCCCGCTCCTACGGCGTATGGGCGTCCTCCCATCCAGTCCGCGCTCGTTTAAGCAGCCGAGTCCAGCCGAGCTCCGCCGAGCGCCAGCTCCCAGAATCCTTTGCAGCAAGCAAACTCATTTGCATATGCAGTTTGTGGCTAAGGCTTGTAAGGATTTAACGCTCATTCTCGGTTTAACGTGGCAGAATCTTTTATTTCATGAATATTTCTGGATAGTGGGATATATCGAGATTCATTTTAGACGTATCAACACTTTACTGGTCGCCATAAACTTACTTTCTGCCCAAAGCAGTCCTTTATATACCCGGGCCATCTACATGTTATTTGTCTTGTCCTGAGTGGCACAGGACAAGGTACGGATGCGCCCATGCCACAGATTTTTTTTTTTTTGTTCTTTCTACTCCTCAAATGTTATTTTACTCACCAGCACTGGAGGGCCAAAGCCGCTCATCATTATTATCAATAATATCATTAATAGTATTATAAACCCCAGAAAACATTTACTGTTGATTACACCTATACATGTTGATTATATGTAGCATTGTATATTTCTTGATATGTGAATATCTATACCACACAATAACAACAATTATAAAAATGATAAAAGATTTATTTTTTTATTTTTTATTTTTTTTACTATGAGCATATTGGTGGATAATGGTAAATCATATCATTGCATGGGGCTCTGATTACCTGCTGCCATGAATAGCTGATCTCTGATCAAGTTTAAAGGGTTTTAATGTTTTTTATTATTTGACTTTAACAAGGCATAGATTGAAATCATCCTTTTATGTGGTGCATAGCTTTGAATCCTCCTGCAGGAGACTTGCTTTGCCCCAGCCGCTGTCATAGCCGCTGCCGTACGCTGTGGGGTACCTACTCCCAGGCGTAGCAAAATGTCGGCGCGAGAGGTCCGGGAGCCAGCAGTCTGCTAAGGTGAGTAGGTCACTAATAAGCATGCAGCGGGACTTTTTTCATTTTAACTTTTAAAGTGGAAAAAAAAAAAATGAAGCAAAAACTTTTAGGCTGTTGGAGCCCCCCAAAAAACTCAGGTCCACCGATTGCTTCTCCCCGGAGCGTGACGTTTTGGGATGCCCCACTGTGCGACATCTCCTGGGATGGCTGTAAAATGTAGCATTCTGGCAATTCCAAGCTGATGTATGCTCCCGCACCAGGCCTGAATATATGGCTAGTACGAGCCTTCACAGCCGGGGGGGGGGGGGGGGAGTTGCCGCTGGGGTTGCCCAGCACTCCACTCATTTGCTGGGTGATGCAACCTAATCAAATTAGAGGAACACGTGTGCTTTGGGATCCCTGGAGAGGTAAGAATGGGATGCCCCAGAGAAAAGATGGAACCCAGCCCTGGAGTCTCTTAAACTGTAGAGCCAGGTCTCCAGGATGGATGTTGGTCCTCTTTAACTGACATAGCACAAACTCATTTGCATATGCAGTTTGTGGCTAAGCCTTGCAAGGATTCATGGTCATTCTCGGTTTAACTCAGCGGAATCTTTTAATTTAGGAATATTCCTGGATAGTGCGATATATGGAGACGCATTTTAGGCGTATCAAGAAAAAACTACTATACTCGCCCTAAACTTACCTTCTGCCCATAGCGGCCCCTTATATACCAGGAAGGATCTGCTAGTAGTTTGTCCTGAGTGGCACAGGACAAGATTAGCAGTCCCACTGCGCAAGGAGGACACGCACATGCGTGTGAGAAGCCATGTTTTTTTTTTGTACTCCTCCCCCTTTATTTTACTCACCAGCACTGGAGCGCCAAACCCGCCCATAATTATTATCACTATCATTATTTTTATTATTATTATAAACCCCAGATAACGTTTACTGTTCATTACACCTATACATGTTGATCATATGTAGCATAGTATACTTCTTGATATATGAATATCTATACCAATTATATAATGATAAGAGATTTCTTTTTTTTTTTTTTTTTTTTTTTTACTATGAGCATATTGGTGGATAATGGTAAATCATATCATTGCACGGGGCGATAGCTCTGATTACCTGCTGCCATCAATAGCTGATCCCTGATCAAGTTGAAAGGGTTTTAATGTTTTTTTATTATTTGACTTTAACAAGGCATAGATTGAAATCATCATTTTATGTGGTGCATAGCTTTGAATCCTCCTGCAGGAGACTTGCTTTGCCCCAGCCGCTGTCATAGCCGCTGCCGTACGCTGTGGGGTACCTACTCCCCGCTGTAAGAAAACGTCGGCGCGAGAGGTCCGGGAGCCAGCAGTCTGGTAAGGTGAGTAGTTCGTTAATAAGCATGCAGCGGGACTTTTTTAACTTTTAATGTAAAAAAATAAATAAAACAAAAACTTTTAGGCTGTTTTAAAGTGGGCCAAAACCCAGGATTTTGACTATCTCGGGTTTTGGTCCTTTCCCCAGGGGCACCCCCCGATGCACAATGCCCCACTATGTGAAACCTTTCTGGTCGCCCACTCCAACGCACCTTCCCCCGACCCCCCCGGTCCTACAACGTATGCATCCAATCAGTGAGTCTGAGCAGCCGAACTGCGCGGGCAAGCGTCCTGCTAAAGGGATAGCGGGGATGCGACTGCTGCTCGCCCATGCGCCATTAGAGCGGGATGGAAGGTGAGTATACCGGGGGACGACCTGGGGGGGTTTCACACAGTGGGGCATCCTGAAGGGGGAAGGGAATCTATCGCCCATGGAATTGTATAGAGTCCAGCTTGTATTCACTCCTGATTTGGGATGCCCCGCTGTGTGAACCCCGCCCCCCAGTGTCCCGATATGCACACCTCACCAATGAGCCCACAGAGCGTGCGCAGTTGGCGGTGGCATCACTGGCATTGGCTGCCGGTGTTTATATCAGAGTGAGAGCAAGGGGAAAGGTGAGACTTGCAATGACCCAGAGAGATACGCACAGAGGGGCATTCGAATTTGGGATGCCCCAGGGAAGGACCCTTTTAAACTCCAGGGCCGGTGAGTTTCAGTCTACTTTAAAGCGGACCCATATTGGAGCCCCAAAAACAAACCCGGGTCGGCCGTTTGCTTCTCCCCGGAGCTTCACGATTTGGGATGCCCCAGTGTGCGAAATCTCCCGGGAATGCTGTAAAATGTGGCATTCTGGCAATTCCAAGCTGATGTATGCTCCCGCACCAGGCCTGAATATATGGCTAGTGCGAGCCTTCACAGCTGGGGGGGGGGGGGGGGGGGGAAGTTGCCGCTGGGGTTGCCCAGCACTCCACTCATTTGCTGGGTGATGCAACCTAATCGAATTAGAGGAACACGTGTGCTTTGGGATCCCTGGAGAGGTAAGAATGGGATGCCCCAGAGAAAAGATGGAGCCCAGCCCTGGAGTCTCTTACACTGTAGAGCCAGGTCTCCAGGATTTTGGTCCTCTTTAACTGACATAGTACTGACATAGTATAAGTGTGTCATAAGCCCCGCTCTGTAAATATTAGGCATAGTACCTCAATGCTGGCACCTGACATTATTATTTATTTTTTTTTTTTTCTTTTATTAAATTGTTGCTGCATGCCGTCCCCGCCCCCACCGTGGCTCCGCCCTCAGCATGTGCCTATGTTTGCCTACTGGCGAACACATTGGCCTGCCCGTTGTCTGAAACCCACCCACCAGCCCCAGCTAGCTCAACTTTCCCCCGCTCCTGCGCCGTATGGGCGTCCTCCCATCCAGTCCGCGCTCGTTTAAGCAGCCGAGTCCAGCCGAGCTCCGCCGAGCGCCAGCTCCCAGAATCCTTTGCAGCAAGCAAACTCATTTGCATATGCAGTTTGTGGCTAAGGCTTGTAAGGATTTAACGCTCATTCTCGGTTTAACGCGGCAGAATCTTTTATTTCATTAATATTTCTGGATAGTGGGATATATCGAGATTCATTTTAGACGTATCAACACTTTACTGGTCGCCATAAACTTACTTTCTGCCCAAAGCAGTCCTTTATATACCCGGGCCATCTACATGTTATTTGTCTTGTCCTGAGTGGCACAGGACAAGATACGGATGCGCCCACGCCACAGATTTTTTTTTTCTTTCTACTCCTCAAATGTTATTTTACTCAGCAGCACTGGAGGGCCAAAGCCGCTCATCATTATTATCAATAATATCATTAATAGTATTATAAACCCCAGATAACATTTACTGTTGATTACACCTATACATGTTGATTATATGTAGCATTGTATATTTCTTGATATATGAATATCTATACCACACAATAACAACAATTATAAAAATGATAAAAGATTTCTTTTTGTTTTTTTGTTTTTTTTTACTATGAGCATATTGGTGGATAATGGTAAATCATATCATTACATGGGGCAATAGCTCTGATTACCTGCTGCCACGAATAGCTGATCTCTGATCAAGCTTAAAGGGTTTTAATGTTTTTTATTATTTGACTTTAACAAGGCATAGATTGAAATCATCATTTTATGAGGTGCATAGCTTTGAATCCTCCTGCAGGAGACTTGCTTTGCTCCAGCCGCTGTCATAGCCGCTGCCGTACGCTGTGGGGTACCTACTCCCAGGCGTAGCAAAGTGTCGGCGCGAGAGGTCCGGGAGCCAGCAGTCTGCTAAGGTGAGTAGGTCGTTAATAAGCATGCAGCGGGACTTTTTTCATTTTAACTTTTAAAGTGGAAAAAAAAAAAAAAAAAAAAATGAAACAAAAACTTTTAGGCTGTTGGAGCCCCCCAAAAAACCCCAGGTCCACCGATTGCTTCTCCCCGGAGCGTCACGTTTTGGGATGCCCCACTGTGCGACATCTCCCGGGATGGCTGTAAAATGTGGCATTCTGGCAATTCCAAGCTGATGTATGCTCCCGCACCAGGCCTACATAAATGGCTAGTGCGAGCCTTCACAGCTGGGGGGGGGGTGGAAGTTGCCACTGGGGTTGCCCAGCACTTCGCTCATTTGCTGGGTGATGCAACCTAATCAAATTAGAAGAACACGTGTGCTTTGGGATCCCTGGAGAGGTAAGAATGGGATGCCCCAGAGAAAAGATGGAACCCAGCCCTGGAGTCTCTTAAACTGTAGAGCCAGGTCTCCAGGATTTTGGTCCTCTTTAACTGACATAGTACTGACATAGTATAAGTGTGTCATAAGCCCCGCTCTGTAAATATTAGGCATAGTACCTCAATGCTGACACCTGACATTATTTTTTTTTTTTTCTTTTATTAAATTGTTGCTGCATGCCGTCCCCGCCCCCACCGTGGCTCCGCCCTCAGCATGTGCCTGCGTTCGCCTACTGGCGAACACATTGGCCTGCCCGTTGTCTGAAACCCACCAGGTCGCCCCAACTAGCTCAACTTTCCCCCGCTCCTACGGCGTATGGGCGTCCTCCCATCCAGTCCGCGCTCGTTTAAGCAGCCGAGTCCAGCCGAGCTCCGCCGAGCGCCAGCTCCCAGAATCCTTTGCAGCAAGCAAACTCATTTGCATATGCAGTTTGTGGCTAAGGCTTGTAAGGATTTAACGCTCATTCTCGGTTTAACGTGGCAGAATCTTTTATTTCATGAATATTTCTGGATAGTGGGATATATCGAGATTCATTTTAGACGTATCAACACTTTACTGGTCGCCATAAACTTACTTTCTGCCCAAAGCAGTCCTTTATATACCCGGGCCATCTACATGTTATTTGTCTTGTCCTGAGTGGCACAGGACAAGGTACGGATGCGCCCATGCCACAGATTTTTTTTTTTTTGTTCTTTCTACTCCTCAAATGTTATTTTACTCACCAGCACTGGAGGGCCAAAGCCGCTCATCATTATTATCAATAATATCATTAATAGTATTATAAACCCCAGAAAACATTTACTGTTGATTACACCTATACATGTTGATTATATGTAGCATTGTATATTTCTTGATATGTGAATATCTATACCACACAATAACAACAATTATAAAAATGATAAAAGATTTATTTTTTTATTTTTTATTTTTTTTACTATGAGCATATTGGTGGATAATGGTAAATCATATCATTGCATGGGGCTCTGATTACCTGCTGCCATGAATAGCTGATCTCTGATCAAGTTTAAAGGGTTTTAATGTTTTTTATTATTTGACTTTAACAAGGCATAGATTGAAATCATCCTTTTATGTGGTGCATAGCTTTGAATCCTCCTGCAGGAGACTTGCTTTGCCCCAGCCGCTGTCATAGCCGCTGCCGTACGCTGTGGGGTACCTACTCCCAGGCGTAGCAAAATGTCGGCGCGAGAGGTCCGGGAGCCAGCAGTCTGCTAAGGTGAGTAGGTCACTAATAAGCATGCAGCGGGACTTTTTTCATTTTAACTTTTAAAGTGGAAAAAAAAAAAATGAAGCAAAAACTTTTAGGCTGTTGGAGCCCCCCAAAAAACTCAGGTCCACCGATTGCTTCTCCCCGGAGCGTGACGTTTTGGGATGCCCCACTGTGCGACATCTCCTGGGATGGCTGTAAAATGTAGCATTCTGGCAATTCCAAGCTGATGTATGCTCCCGCACCAGGCCTGAATATATGGCTAGTACGAGCCTTCACAGCCGGGGGGGGGGGGGGGGAGTTGCCGCTGGGGTTGCCCAGCACTCCACTCATTTGCTGGGTGATGCAACCTAATCAAATTAGAGGAACACGTGTGCTTTGGGATCCCTGGAGAGGTAAGAATGGGATGCCCCAGAGAAAAGATGGAACCCAGCCCTGGAGTCTCTTAAACTGTAGAGCCAGGTCTCCAGGATGGATGTTGGTCCTCTTTAACTGACATAGCACAAACTCATTTGCATATGCAGTTTGTGGCTAAGCCTTGCAAGGATTCATGGTCATTCTCGGTTTAACTCAGCGGAATCTTTTAATTTAGGAATATTCCTGGATAGTGCGATATATGGAGACGCATTTTAGGCGTATCAAGAAAAAACTACTATACTCGCCCTAAACTTACCTTCTGCCCATAGCGGCCCCTTATATACCAGGAAGGATCTGCTAGTAGTTTGTCCTGAGTGGCACAGGACAAGATTAGCAGTCCCACTGCGCAAGGAGGACACGCACATGCGTGTGAGAAGCCATGTTTTTTTTTTGTACTCCTCCCCCTTTATTTTACTCACCAGCACTGGAGCGCCAAACCCGCCCATAATTATTATCACTATCATTATTTTTATTATTATTATAAACCCCAGATAACGTTTACTGTTCATTACACCTATACATGTTGATCATATGTAGCATAGTATACTTCTTGATATATGAATATCTATACCAATTATATAATGATAAGAGATTTCTTTTTTTTTTTTTTTTTTTTTTTTTACTATGAGCATATTGGTGGATAATGGTAAATCATATCATTGCACGGGGCGATAGCTCTGATTACCTGCTGCCATCAATAGCTGATCCCTGATCAAGTTGAAAGGGTTTTAATGTTTTTTTATTATTTGACTTTAACAAGGCATAGATTGAAATCATCATTTTATGTGGTGCATAGCTTTGAATCCTCCTGCAGGAGACTTGCTTTGCCCCAGCCGCTGTCATAGCCGCTGCCGTACGCTGTGGGGTACCTACTCCCCGCTGTAAGAAAACGTCGGCGCGAGAGGTCCGGGAGCCAGCAGTCTGGTAAGGTGAGTAGTTCGTTAATAAGCATGCAGCGGGACTTTTTTAACTTTTAATGTAAAAAAATAAATAAAACAAAAACTTTTAGGCTGTTTTAAAGTGGGCCAAAACCCAGGATTTTGACTATCTCGGGTTTTGGTCCTTTCCCCAGGGGCACCCCCCGATGCACAATGCCCCACTATGTGAAACCTTTCTGGTCGCCCACTCCAACGCACCTTCCCCCGACCCCCCCGGTCCTACAACGTATGCATCCAATCAGTGAGTCTGAGCAGCCGAACTGCGCGGGCAAGCGTCCTGCTAAAGGGATAGCGGGGATGCGACTGCTGCTCGCCCATGCGCCATTAGAGCGGGATGGAAGGTGAGTATACCGGGGGACGACCTGGGGGGGTTTCACACAGTGGGGCATCCTGAAGGGGGAAGGGAATCTATCGCCCATGGAATTGTATAGAGTCCAGCTTGTATTCACTCCTGATTTGGGATGCCCCGCTGTGTGAACCCCGCCCCCCAGTGTCCCGATATGCACACCTCACCAATGAGCCCACAGAGCGTGCGCAGTTGGCGGTGGCATCACTGGCATTGGCTGCCGGTGTTTATATCAGAGTGAGAGCAAGGGGAAAGGTGAGACTTGCAATGACCCAGAGAGATACGCACAGAGGGGCATTCGAATTTGGGATGCCCCAGGGAAGGACCCTTTTAAACTCCAGGGCCGGTGAGTTTCAGTCTACTTTAAAGCGGACCCATATTGGAGCCCCAAAAACAAACCCGGGTCGGCCGTTTGCTTCTCCCCGGAGCTTCACGATTTGGGATGCCCCAGTGTGCGAAATCTCCCGGGAATGCTGTAAAATGTGGCATTCTGGCAATTCCAAGCTGATGTATGCTCCCGCACCAGGCCTACATAAATGGCTAGTGCGAGCCTTCACAGCTGGGGGGGGGGGGGGGGGGGGGAAGTTGCCGCTGGGGTTGCCCAGCACTCCACTCATTTGCTGGGTGATGCAACCTAATCGAATTAGAGGAACACGTGTGCTTTGGGATCCCTGGAGAGGTAAGAATGGGATGCCCCAGAGAAAAGATGGAGCCCAGCCCTGGAGTCTCTTACACTGTAGAGCCAGGTCTCCAGGATTTTGGTCCTCTTTAACTGACATAGTACTGACATAGTATAAGTGTGTCATAAGCCCCGCTCTGTAAATATTAGGCATAGTACCTCAATGCTGGCACCTGACATTATTATTTATTTTTTTTTTTTTCTTTTATTAAATTGTTGCTGCATGCCGTCCCCGCCCCCACCGTGGCTCCGCCCTCAGCATGTGCCTATGTTTGCCTACTGGCGAACACATTGGCCTGCCCGTTGTCTGAAACCCACCCACCAGCCCCAGCTAGCTCAACTTTCCCCCGCTCCTGCGCCGTATGGGCGTCCTCCCATCCAGTCCGCGCTCGTTTAAGCAGCCGAGTCCAGCCGAGCTCCGCCGAGCGCCAGCTCCCAGAATCCTTTGCAGCAAGCAAACTCATTTGCATATGCAGTTTGTGGCTAAGGCTTGTAAGGATTTAACGCTCATTCTCGGTTTAACGCGGCAGAATCTTTTATTTCATTAATATTTCTGGATAGTGGGATATATCGAGATTCATTTTAGACGTATCAACACTTTACTGGTCGCCATAAACTTACTTTCTGCCCAAAGCAGTCCTTTATATACCCGGGCCATCTACATGTTATTTGTCTTGTCCTGAGTGGCACAGGACAAGATACAGATGCGCCCACGCCACAGATTTTTTTTTTCTTTCTACTCCTCAAATGTTATTTTACTCAGCAGCACTGGAGGGCCAAAGCCGCTCATCATTATTATCAATAATATCATTAATAGTATTATAAACCCCAGATAACATTTACTGTTGATTACACCTATACATGTTGATTATATGTAGCATTGTATATTTCTTGATATATGAATATCTATACCACACAATAACAACAATTATAAAAATGATAAAAGATTTCTTTTTGTTTTTTTGTTTTTTTTTACTATGAGCATATTGGTGGATAATGGTAAATCATATCATTACATGGGGCAATAGCTCTGATTACCTGCTGCCACGAATAGCTGATCTCTGATCAAGCTTAAAGGGTTTTAATGTTTTTTATTATTTGACTTTAACAAGGCATAGATTGAAATCATCATTTTATGAGGTGCATAGCTTTGAATCCTCCTGCAGGAGACTTGCTTTGCTCCAGCCGCTGTCATAGCCGCTGCCGTACGCTGTGGGGTACCTACTCCCAGGCGTAGCAAAGTGTCGGCGCGAGAGGTCCGGGAGCCAGCAGTCTGCTAAGGTGAGTAGGTCGTTAATAAGCATGCAGCGGGACTTTTTTCATTTTAACTTTTAAAGTGGAAAAAAAAAAAAAAAAAAAAATGAAACAAAAACTTTTAGGCTGTTGGAGCCCCCCAAAAAACCCCAGGTCCACCGATTGCTTCTCCCCGGAGCGTCACGTTTTGGGATGCCCCACTGTGCGACATCTCCCGGGATGGCTGTAAAATGTGGCATTCTGGCAATTCCAAGCTGATGTATGCTCCCGCACCAGGCCTACATAAATGGCTAGTGCGAGCCTTCACAGCTGGGGGGGGGGTGGAAGTTGCCACTGGGGTTGCCCAGCACTTCGCTCATTTGCTGGGTGATGCAACCTAATCAAATTAGAAGAACACGTGTGCTTTGGGATCCCTGGAGAGGTAAGAATGGGATGCCCCAGAGAAAAGATGGAACCCAGCCCTGGAGTCTCTTAAACTGTAGAGCCAGGTCTCCAGGATTTTGGTCCTCTTTAACTGACATAGTACTGACATAGTATAAGTGTGTCATAAGCCCCGCTCTGTAAATATTAGGCATAGTACCTCAATGCTGACACCTGACATTATTTTTTTTTTTTTCTTTTATTAAATTGTTGCTGCATGCCGTCCCCGCCCCCACCGTGGCTCCGCCCTCAGCATGTGCCTGCGTTCGCCTACTGGCGAACACATTGGCCTGCCCGTTGTCTGAAACCCACCAGGTCGCCCCAACTAGCTCAACTTTCCCCCGCTCCTACGGCGTATGGGCGTCCTCCCATCCAGTCCGCGCTCGTTTAAGCAGCCGAGTCCAGCCGAGCTCCGCCGAGCGCCAGCTCCCAGAATCCTTTGCAGCAAGCAAACTCATTTGCATATGCAGTTTGTGGCTAAGGCTTGTAAGGATTTAACGCTCATTCTCGGTTTAACGTGGCAGAATCTTTTATTTCATGAATATTTCTGGATAGTGGGATATATCGAGATTCATTTTAGACGTATCAACACTTTACTGGTCGCCATAAACTTACTTTCTGCCCAAAGCAGTCCTTTATATACCCGGGCCATCTACATGTTATTTGTCTTGTCCTGAGTGGCACAGGACAAGGTACGGATGCGCCCATGCCACAGATTTTTTTTTTTTTGTTCTTTCTACTCCTCAAATGTTATTTTACTCACCAGCACTGGAGGGCCAAAGCCGCTCATCATTATTATCAATAATATCATTAATAGTATTATAAACCCCAGAAAACATTTACTGTTGATTACACCTATACATGTTGATTATATGTAGCATTGTATATTTCTTGATATGTGAATATCTATACCACACAATAACAACAATTATAAAAATGATAAAAGATTTATTTTTTTATTTTTTATTTTTTTTACTATGAGCATATTGGTGGATAATGGTAAATCATATCATTGCATGGGGCTCTGATTACCTGCTGCCATGAATAGCTGATCTCTGATCAAGTTTAAAGGGTTTTAATGTTTTTTATTATTTGACTTTAACAAGGCATAGATTGAAATCATCCTTTTATGTGGTGCATAGCTTTGAATCCTCCTGCAGGAGACTTGCTTTGCCCCAGCCGCTGTCATAGCCGCTGCCGTACGCTGTGGGGTACCTACTCCCAGGCGTAGCAAAATGTCGGCGCGAGAGGTCCGGGAGCCAGCAGTCTGCTAAGGTGAGTAGGTCACTAATAAGCATGCAGCGGGACTTTTTTCATTTTAACTTTTAAAGTGGAAAAAAAAAAAATGAAGCAAAAACTTTTAGGCTGTTGGAGCCCCCCAAAAAACTCAGGTCCACCGATTGCTTCTCCCCGGAGCGTGACGTTTTGGGATGCCCCACTGTGCGACATCTCCTGGGATGGCTGTAAAATGTAGCATTCTGGCAATTCCAAGCTGATGTATGCTCCCGCACCAGGCCTGAATATATGGCTAGTACGAGCCTTCACAGCCGGGGGGGGGGGGGGGGAGTTGCCGCTGGGGTTGCCCAGCACTCCACTCATTTGCTGGGTGATGCAACCTAATCAAATTAGAGGAACACGTGTGCTTTGGGATCCCTGGAGAGGTAAGAATGGGATGCCCCAGAGAAAAGATGGAACCCAGCCCTGGAGTCTCTTAAACTGTAGAGCCAGGTCTCCAGGATGGATGTTGGTCCTCTTTAACTGACATAGCACAAACTCATTTGCATATGCAGTTTGTGGCTAAGCCTTGCAAGGATTCATGGTCATTCTCGGTTTAACTCAGCGGAATCTTTTAATTTAGGAATATTCCTGGATAGTGCGATATATGGAGACGCATTTTAGGCGTATCAAGAAAAAACTACTATACTCGCCCTAAACTTACCTTCTGCCCATAGCGGCCCCTTATATACCAGGAAGGATCTGCTAGTAGTTTGTCCTGAGTGGCACAGGACAAGATTAGCAGTCCCACTGCGCAAGGAGGACACGCACATGCGTGTGAGAAGCCATGTTTTTTTTTTGTACTCCTCCCCCTTTATTTTACTCACCAGCACTGGAGCGCCAAACCCGCCCATAATTATTATCACTATCATTATTTTTATTATTATTATAAACCCCAGATAACGTTTACTGTTCATTACACCTATACATGTTGATCATATGTAGCATAGTATACTTCTTGATATATGAATATCTATACCAATTATATAATGATAAGAGATTTCTTTTTTTTTTTTTTTTTTTTTTTTTACTATGAGCATATTGGTGGATAATGGTAAATCATATCATTGCACGGGGCGATAGCTCTGATTACCTGCTGCCATCAATAGCTGATCCCTGATCAAGTTGAAAGGGTTTTAATGTTTTTTTATTATTTGACTTTAACAAGGCATAGATTGAAATCATCATTTTATGTGGTGCATAGCTTTGAATCCTCCTGCAGGAGACTTGCTTTGCCCCAGCCGCTGTCATAGCCGCTGCCGTACGCTGTGGGGTACCTACTCCCCGCTGTAAGAAAACGTCGGCGCGAGAGGTCCGGGAGCCAGCAGTCTGGTAAGGTGAGTAGTTCGTTAATAAGCATGCAGCGGGACTTTTTTAACTTTTAATGTAAAAAAATAAATAAAACAAAAACTTTTAGGCTGTTTTAAAGTGGGCCAAAACCCAGGATTTTGACTATCTCGGGTTTTGGTCCTTTCCCCAGGGGCACCCCCCGATGCACAATGCCCCACTATGTGAAACCTTTCTGGTCGCCCACTCCAACGCACCTTCCCCCGACCCCCCCGGTCCTACAACGTATGCATCCAATCAGTGAGTCTGAGCAGCCGAACTGCGCGGGCAAGCGTCCTGCTAAAGGGATAGCGGGGATGCGACTGCTGCTCGCCCATGCGCCATTAGAGCGGGATGGAAGGTGAGTATACCGGGGGACGACCTGGGGGGGTTTCACACAGTGGGGCATCCTGAAGGGGGAAGGGAATCTATCGCCCATGGAATTGTATAGAGTCCAGCTTGTATTCACTCCTGATTTGGGATGCCCCGCTGTGTGAACCCCGCCCCCCAGTGTCCCGATATGCACACCTCACCAATGAGCCCACAGAGCGTGCGCAGTTGGCGGTGGCATCACTGGCATTGGCTGCCGGTGTTTATATCAGAGTGAGAGCAAGGGGAAAGGTGAGACTTGCAATGACCCAGAGAGATACGCACAGAGGGGCATTCGAATTTGGGATGCCCCAGGGAAGGACCCTTTTAAACTCCAGGGCCGGTGAGTTTCAGTCTACTTTAAAGCGGACCCATATTGGAGCCCCAAAAACAAACCCGGGTCGGCCGTTTGCTTCTCCCCGGAGCTTCACGATTTGGGATGCCCCAGTGTGCGAAATCTCCCGGGAATGCTGTAAAATGTGGCATTCTGGCAATTCCAAGCTGATGTATGCTCCCGCACCAGGCCTACATAAATGGCTAGTGCGAGCCTTCACAGCTGGGGGGGGGGGGGGAAGTTGCCGCTGGGGTTGCCCAGCACTCCACTCATTTGCTGGGTGATGCAACCTAATCGAATTAGAGGAACACGTGTGCTTTGGGATCCCTGGAGAGGTAAGAATGGGATGCCCCAGAGAAAAGATGGAGCCCAGCCCTGGAGTCTCTTACACTGTAGAGCCAGGTCTCCAGGATTTTGGTCCTCTTTAACTGACATAGTACTGACATAGTATAAGTGTGTCATAAGCCCCGCTCTGTAAATATTAGGCATAGTACCTCAATGCTGGCACCTGACATTATTATTTATTTTTTTTTTTTTCTTTTATTAAATTGTTGCTGCATGCCGTCCCCGCCCCCACCGTGGCTCCGCCCTCAGCATGTGCCTATGTTTGCCTACTGGCGAACACATTGGCCTGCCCGTTGTCTGAAACCCACCCACCAGCCCCAGCTAGCTCAACTTTCCCCCGCTCCTGCGCCGTATGGGCGTCCTCCCATCCAGTCCGCGCTCGTTTAAGCAGCCGAGTCCAGCCGAGCTCCGCCGAGCGCCAGCTCCCAGAATCCTTTGCAGCAAGCAAACTCATTTGCATATGCAGTTTGTGGCTAAGGCTTGTAAGGATTTAACGCTCATTCTCGGTTTAACGCGGCAGAATCTTTTATTTCATTAATATTTCTGGATAGTGGGATATATCGAGATTCATTTTAGACGTATCAACACTTTACTGGTCGCCATAAACTTACTTTCTGCCCAAAGCAGTCCTTTATATACCCGGGCCATCTACATGTTATTTGTCTTGTCCTGAGTGGCACAGGACAAGATACAGATGCGCCCACGCCACAGATTTTTTTTTTCTTTCTACTCCTCAAATGTTATTTTACTCAGCAGCACTGGAGGGCCAAAGCCGCTCATCATTATTATCAATAATATCATTAATAGTATTATAAACCCCAGATAACATTTACTGTTGATTACACCTATACATGTTGATTATATGTAGCATTGTATATTTCTTGATATATGAATATCTATACCACACAATAACAACAATTATAAAAATGATAAAAGATTTCTTTTTGTTTTTTTGTTTTTTTTTTACTATGAGCATATTGGTGGATAATGGTAAATCATATCATTACATGGGGCAATAGCTCTGATTACCTGCTGCCACGAATAGCTGATCTCTGATCAAGCTTAAAGGGTTTTAATGTTTTTTATTATTTGACTTTAACAAGGCATAGATTGAAATCATCATTTTATGAGGTGCATAGCTTTGAATCCTCCTGCAGGAGACTTGCTTTGCTCCAGCCGCTGTCATAGCCGCTGCCGTACGCTGTGGGGTACCTACTCCCAGGCGTAGCAAAGTGTCGGCGCGAGAGGTCCGGGAGCCAGCAGTCTGCTAAGGTGAGTAGGTCGTTAATAAGCATGCAGCGGGACTTTTTTCATTTTAACTTTTAAAGTGGAAAAAAAAAAAAAAAAAAAAATGAAACAAAAACTTTTAGGCTGTTGGAGCCCCCCAAAAAACCCCAGGTCCACCGATTGCTTCTCCCCGGAGCGTCACGTTTTGGGATGCCCCACTGTGCGACATCTCCCGGGATGGCTGTAAAATGTGGCATTCTGGCAATTCCAAGCTGATGTATGCTCCCGCACCAGGCCTACATAAATGGCTAGTGCGAGCCTTCACAGCTGGGGGGGGGGTGGAAGTTGCCACTGGGGTTGCCCAGCACTTCGCTCATTTGCTGGGTGATGCAACCTAATCAAATTAGAAGAACACGTGTGCTTTGGGATCCCTGGAGAGGTAAGAATGGGATGCCCCAGAGAAAAGATGGAACCCAGCCCTGGAGTCTCTTAAACTGTAGAGCCAGGTCTCCAGGATTTTGGTCCTCTTTAACTGACATAGTACTGACATAGTATAAGTGTGTCATAAGCCCCGCTCTGTAAATATTAGGCATAGTACCTCAATGCTGACACCTGACATTATTTTTTTTTTTTTCTTTTATTAAATTGTTGCTGCATGCCGTCCCCGCCCCCACCGTGGCTCCGCCCTCAGCATGTGCCTGCGTTCGCCTACTGGCGAACACATTGGCCTGCCCGTTGTCTGAAACCCACCAGGTCGCCCCAACTAGCTCAACTTTCCCCCGCTCCTACGGCGTATGGGCGTCCTCCCATCCAGTCCGCGCTCGTTTAAGCAGCCGAGTCCAGCCGAGCTCCGCCGAGCGCCAGCTCCCAGAATCCTTTGCAGCAAGCAAACTCATTTGCATATGCAGTTTGTGGCTAAGGCTTGTAAGGATTTAACGCTCATTCTCGGTTTAACGTGGCAGAATCTTTTATTTCATGAATATTTCTGGATAGTGGGATATATCGAGATTCATTTTAGACGTATCAACACTTTACTGGTCGCCATAAACTTACTTTCTGCCCAAAGCAGTCCTTTATATACCCGGGCCATCTACATGTTATTTGTCTTGTCCTGAGTGGCACAGGACAAGGTACGGATGCGCCCATGCCACAGATTTTTTTTTTTTTGTTCTTTCTACTCCTCAAATGTTATTTTACTCACCAGCACTGGAGGGCCAAAGCCGCTCATCATTATTATCAATAATATCATTAATAGTATTATAAACCCCAGAAAACATTTACTGTTGATTACACCTATACATGTTGATTATATGTAGCATTGTATATTTCTTGATATGTGAATATCTATACCACACAATAACAACAATTATAAAAATGATAAAAGATTTATTTTTTTATTTTTTATTTTTTTTACTATGAGCATATTGGTGGATAATGGTAAATCATATCATTGCATGGGGCTCTGATTACCTGCTGCCATGAATAGCTGATCTCTGATCAAGTTTAAAGGGTTTTAATGTTTTTTATTATTTGACTTTAACAAGGCATAGATTGAAATCATCCTTTTATGTGGTGCATAGCTTTGAATCCTCCTGCAGGAGACTTGCTTTGCCCCAGCCGCTGTCATAGCCGCTGCCGTACGCTGTGGGGTACCTACTCCCAGGCGTAGCAAAATGTCGGCGCGAGAGGTCCGGGAGCCAGCAGTCTGCTAAGGTGAGTAGGTCACTAATAAGCATGCAGCGGGACTTTTTTCATTTTAACTTTTAAAGTGAAAAAAAAAAAATGAAGCAAAAACTTTTAGGCTGTTGGAGCCCCCCAAAAAACTCAGGTCCACCGATTGCTTCTCCCCGGAGCGTGACGTTTTGGGATGCCCCACTGTGCGACATCTCCTGGGATGGCTGTAAAATGTAGCATTCTGGCAATTCCAAGCTGATGTATGCTCCCGCACCAGGCCTGAATATATGGCTAGTACGAGCCTTCACAGCCGGGGGGGGGGGGGGGAGTTGCCGCTGGGGTTGCCCAGCACTCCACTCATTTGCTGGGTGATGCAACCTAATCAAATTAGAGGAACACGTGTGCTTTGGGATCCCTGGAGAGGTAAGAATGGGATGCCCCAGAGAAAAGATGGAACCCAGCCCTGGAGTCTCTTAAACTGTAGAGCCAGGTCTCCAGGATGGATGTTGGTCCTCTTTAACTGACATAGCACAAACTCATTTGCATATGCAGTTTGTGGCTAGCCTTGCAAGGATTCATGGTCATTCTCGGTTTAACTCAGCGGAATCTTTTAATTTAGGAATATTCCTGGATAGTGCGATATATGGAGACGCATTTTAGGCGTATCAAGAAAAAACTACTATACTCGCCCTAAACTTACCTTCTGCCCATAGCGGCCCCTTATATACCAGGAAGGATCTGCTAGTAGTTTGTCCTGAGTGGCACAGGACAAGATTAGCAGTCCCACTGCGCAAGGAGGACACGCACATGCGTGTGAGAAGCCATGTTTTTTTTTTGTACTCCTCCCCCTTTATTTTACTCACCAGCACTGGAGCGCCAAACCCGCCCATAATTATTATCACTATCATTATTTTTATTATTATTATAAACCCCAGATAACGTTTACTGTTCATTACACCTATACATGTTGATCATATGTAGCATAGTATACTTCTTGATATATGAATATCTATACCAATTATATAATGATAAGAGATTTCTTTTTTTTTTTTTTTTTTTTTTTTACTATGAGCATATTGGTGGATAATGGTAAATCATATCATTGCACGGGGCGATAGCTCTGATTACCTGCTGCCATCAATAGCTGATCCCTGATCAAGTTGAAAGGGTTTTAATGTTTTTTTATTATTTGACTTTAACAAGGCATAGATTGAAATCATCATTTTATGTGGTGCATAGCTTTGAATCCTCCTGCAGGAGACTTGCTTTGCCCCAGCCGCTGTCATAGCCGCTGCCGTACGCTGTGGGGTACCTACTCCCCGCTGTAAGAAAACGTCGGCGCGAGAGGTCCGGGAGCCAGCAGTCTGGTAAGGTGAGTAGTTCGTTAATAAGCATGCAGCGGGACTTTTTTAACTTTTAATGTAAAAAAATAAATAAAACAAAAACTTTTAGGCTGTTTTAAAGTGGGCCAAAACCCAGGATTTTGACTATCTCGGGTTTTGGTCCTTTCCCCAGGGGCACCCCCCGATGCACAATGCCCCACTATGTGAAACCTTTCTGGTCGCCCACTCCAACGCACCTTCCCCCGACCCCCCCGGTCCTACAACGTATGCATCCAATCAGTGAGTCTGAGCAGCCGAACTGCGCGGGCAAGCGTCCTGCTAAAGGGATAGCGGGGATGCGACTGCTGCTCGCCCATGCGCCATTAGAGCGGGATGGAAGGTGAGTATACCGGGGACGACCTGGGGGGGTTTCACACAGTGGGGCATCCTGAAGGGGGAAGGGAATCTATCGCCCATGGAATTGTATAGAGTCCAGCTTGTATTCACTCCTGATTTGGGATGCCCCGCTGTGTGAACCCCGCCCCCCAGTGTCCCGATATGCACACCTCACCAATGAGCCCACAGAGCGTGCGCAGTTGGCGGTGGCATCACTGGCATTGGCTGCCGGTGTTTATATCAGAGTGAGAGCAAGGGGAAAGGTGAGACTTGCAATGACCCAGAGAGATACGCACAGAGGGGCATTCGAATTTGGGATGCCCCAGGGAAGGACCCTTTTAAACTCCAGGGCCGGTGAGTTTCAGTCTACTTTAAAGCGGACCCATATTGGAGCCCCAAAAACAAACCCGGGTCGGCCGTTTGCTTCTCCCCGGAGCTTCACGATTTGGGATGCCCCAGTGTGCGAAATCTCCCGGGAATGCTGTAAAATGTGGCATTCTGGCAATTCCAAGCTGATGTATGCTCCCGCACCAGGCCTACATAAATGGCTAGTGCGAGCCTTCACAGCTGGGGGGGGGGGGGGGGGGGGGAAGTTGCCGCTGGGGTTGCCCAGCACTCCACTCATTTGCTGGGTGATGCAACCTAATCGAATTAGAGGAACACGTGTGCTTTGGGATCCCTGGAGAGGTAAGAATGGGATGCCCCAGAGAAAAGATGGAGCCCAGCCCTGGAGTCTCTTACACTGTAGAGCCAGGTCTCCAGGATTTTGGTCCTCTTTAACTGACATAGTACTGACATAGTATAAGTGTGTCATAAGCCCCGCTCTGTAAATATTAGGCATAGTACCTCAATGCTGGCACCTGACATTATTATTTATTTTTTTTTTTTTCTTTTATTAAATTGTTGCTGCATGCCGTCCCCGCCCCCACCGTGGCTCCGCCCTCAGCATGTGCCTATGTTTGCCTACTGGCGAACACATTGGCCTGCCCGTTGTCTGAAACCCACCCACCAGCCCCAGCTAGCTCAACTTTCCCCCGCTCCTGCGCCGTATGGGCGTCCTCCCATCCAGTCCGCGCTCGTTTAAGCAGCCGAGTCCAGCCGAGCTCCGCCGAGCGCCAGCTCCCAGAATCCTTTGCAGCAAGCAAACTCATTTGCATATGCAGTTTGTGGCTAAGGCTTGTAAGGATTTAACGCTCATTCTCGGTTTAACGCGGCAGAATCTTTTATTTCATTAATATTTCTGGATAGTGGGATATATCGAGATTCATTTTAGACGTATCAACACTTTACTGGTCGCCATAAACTTACTTTCTGCCCAAAGCAGTCCTTTATATACCCGGGCCATCTACATGTCATTTGTCTTGTCCTGAGTGGCACAGGACAAGATACGGATGCGCCCACGCCACAGATTTTTTTTTTCTTTCTACTCCTCAAATGTTATTTTACTCAGCAGCACTGGAGGGCCAAAGCCGCTCATCATTATTATCAATAATATCATTAATAGTATTATAAACCCCAGATAACATTTACTGTTGATTACACCTATACATGTTGATTATATGTAGCATTGTATATTTCTTGATATATGAATATCTATACCACACAATAACAACAATTATAAAAATGATAAAAGATTTCTTTTTGTTTTTTTGTTTTTTTTTACTATGAGCATATTGGTGGATAATGGTAAATCATATCATTACATGGGGCAATAGCTCTGATTACCTGCTGCCACGAATAGCTGATCTCTGATCAAGCTTAAAGGGTTTTAATGTTTTTTATTATTTGACTTTAACAAGGCATAGATTGAAATCATCATTTTATGAGGTGCATAGCTTTGAATCCTCCTGC
>JAQIHN010000806.1:0-24593 GCA_027917425.1 Gastrophryne carolinensis
TGCTGATTGGTCTGCAGGTCTCCTGACTATTCTATCTTGCCACTTTGTCTCGCATCTCTACATGATTGGTTTGGGGTATTTTTACCTAAATTATATGCGATCAGTGCTGACCCCGAATGCTGATTGCTTGTACCGCGGTGGGCACAGAAGAGGCCTGGAAGTTGAGAGTATCTGGGCGTTTCTTGTTTTAACAGCAGTGATGCGCTTCCCCCGCTGCTATAAAGTACAGAAGATCTATGGTCATTTTTTACCATAGGTCCACTTTAATCTGGTTAGTAAAAGCATTTTGTCCCACTGTCTCCACCCAAAACTCTGGGGTCATCTGAATGCCCCACTTTAGGGGGAGGGTCTTCCCACTAATGTCCGGATGTTTGGTCAATTTACAACAGAAGCCCAGCTCTGGCTCATTGGGATTAGAATGTATATATTGTCTGAGCGTTAGGGTCAATCACCAATGCTGCAGATATTTGTTCCTCAAAAAAGCCCATGGATAAGCCACACACCCACATCACCTCGCCCAAACCAAGTACCTTGTAAAGTGGCCAGTTTAAGTGCGCCATGTTGAGTCCTCTCAAAAAACGGGCAGTTTAACATAATGGCTCCAAAAGCTCACAAGTATTTGGGGTCACCAGCTTACAGGGCCAATAGCCACACAAGAGACAACAGAAGACCCAGTGTTTGGCAGCAGCATAAAACTACCTCTTAGGTTCCTTGGCAGCAACACATGACCAAATCTGAACCTGAAATCTAGAAGCAATATGAGAAACACACAACAGGTTGGAAGGTTAAGTCAGATTTCTTATTTACTCAAATAGTTTTATTTATCTTGGCAGCAAATTTTTCTGACAAAACTGTATTTTACATGACAGGTGCAGTGTAAAAAGCAGGTCAGGGCAACCTGTTCTATATACATTGATGAAGTTAGAGGCTATCAGGACTGTGAGTCTCAGTGTGGGATTGTGGGGGATTTGAACCATGGGCCTGTTAGAGCTTAAAACTGCGCACACACACACACTTGCAACTTTCTTTATAGTTTATAACCAACTGCTCCTTGGTGGTTATTGGGGCCAGGGGCGGACTGGCCATAGGGAGACCTGGTGGGCAGCACTGCTTTGGGGCAGTCTGGGCTGCTACCTTTACTAACACTCCCATCCAATCCCAGCCCCCATCACCACTCTATCCCCTCACTCAAGCAACCCCTGCCCATGTCCTCACCCTAATGATATAGCCTCAGTCTTGGAGCACACTGGTTGACTGGCAGAGATGCCACTGCTGGTCATGAGCAGGCCAGGTGCTGGTAAAATCCCCGGCTGATTTCTGGCTCTAGTCCGCCACTGACTGGGGCTGGCCCAGGTTGACCACTCACAGCATAGTCTCCAAAGACTTAGTGAACCATATACATGATTCGAGGTACTTACAACATGACCCCCCCCCCACATAGTCAGAAAAGGCAGCAGGATGTAGGAAGTTTGAGGCCATGGCTTTTGGATTTGCCCAGCTAGGTCAACAGCCAACAACAGCAGACAATCCCAGGGGCTGCCACCAACCTGGTCACACCGCCCACTCATGAGGAGCAATAAAACTGAAAAAGTGCAACACCTTCAGAAGGGGCAGGGTTACTTTAAAGAATTTTCAGGCAACAAAAAAAAACCTATACTCACCCTTTCCTCCATGCAGCAGCTCTCGCCTTCTCTCCGACATGGAGACGCCCCGGCCTCGTCACTGTGAGCTGGCATTCACTGCAATGGAAGTGGGCAAGTTCGGTCTTCACGCGGCCCTTTCCATTGCAGAGAATGGAAGGAGCGTGCCAGCTCGCTGTGAATGATGGGTGGTGTCGCCACATCAGCAAAACCGAAAGAGAGGAAGCTGGATCGAACGATCAGGTAAGAGCTGCAGCTTAGGAGCGGTGGATGCGGCCGTCAGAGCCGCTGCTCTTAGACGCGCCGTGGGACCGGAAGAGGCGAGATCGGCCGATTTGGGGGGTCTCACAAAGCAGGCACCACCGATCGGGGTGCCCCCAGGGAAAGGACCAAAACCCAGGATAGTCAAATTCCTGGGTTTTGGTCCACTTCAAGGCTACATTTACACCTGCCATCGCGTTTGCGTCCAGAATTCTTTTTTGCATTTTTGTTTTAAAGAAAACCCCTGTTTCTGAGTCCTATGCCCTGCCTTCCTATTTGTTGAATCCCGTTAATATCTATGAGGCCACAAACACAAAAACACATGCGGTACCGCATGAAATTGTGTTTGCGTTTTCTGCCCCATAGACTTTAATGGGATGCGCTTGTGGCCAGGGCACAGCAAGGAAAAAAAGCAGCCACAAAAAATTCAGCCTGCTGTGTCCGGGCCGCAAATGCATCCCATTCAAGTCTATGGGGCCACAAACTTCGTTTTTCATGCAGTATTACATGTGCTTTGTGCGCGGCGCAATAGATTTTAATGGGATTCAACAGACAGGAAGACGGGGCAGTTTCCAGGTGAATGGTTCCCCACCACTAAAATGGTGTCAGAAATAGGTCAACCAGACCGGTAGCCAGTAACCTATAGCAACCAGGATGCCCCATTGCAGGCTTATATTAAGGCAGGGAATGTGAACTGGTCCACAGATCTGACATCACAAGCACAGAAAATCCATTATCAATGGTAATAAATAAAAACTTCATCAACCACCAGCAACTTGATTTATTTTATTAGGAAGGTGGTCAAGAAATGGAGGTTTACCAGCTTTCTCACAATATAGGGCTGATTCAGCACCAAGAATTTTTTTTTCCCCTCACATTCTTTGGGAGAATTTTTTCTTTACGATTTTTTCCTGCGCGCAATTAAGCACAATATTTAGCTGTGCTAATTATATAAAAATCAAATCTGCACAGCTAAATATGGAAACTAAGGAAAAAATATTTTTTACCCCACAAAAAAACACGAAGCAGAAAAAATTCTCACAGTGCTGAATCAGCCTGTATTTGTTCCAATCTTTTCTTGGAAATTTGGCACCATTATAAAAAAAAAACAGCAGATTCATGTCCACGTTGGGAGTTTAAAAGCGGAGCGAAACCCATTTCTGGGTGAGGCAATCTTTCAGACTACAAGGTCGGCCGCTTGCCTGCCCCTATAGAGGGATGCCCAGCTATGTTAAACCCCTGGGGCTGGGCGCGGGAACGGGAGAGCCCAGCATGAAAGCCAGGGATGTGGCCAGCTGGCTGGCAAGATCTCATCAAGCACGTCCCCCAATACCTTGATATCAGCCAATTGGCGATCTGAACAGGGCCGGGTGGGCATTGCCTCACCGGGCCACCTCCACAGCGATGAGTTGGAAGAACCGAGCACCCAGAAAAGTGGTTTCGCTCCTCTTTAAAATCTCACATGGGGTGGAAAAGAAAAGACACTTAATATCTTTATCCTATCTGATGTTGGCTCAGTTGATAAAAATGAGCAGCCCACCCCTATTCATTATGGGCCATAGCAGGGGCTGCTTAGAGAAAGCAGTGCTACCTGAACAGTCATCCAAGCAGGTCTGAGACTGGCAAGGTGGGTCAGGTCCACTTATCATTTCCCAATACTCTAAGCCCCATCACCTATTGCTGCCAACAGAGGTTTGGGTGACATCACTGATTTAATCAGAGGCCTGCTGACCAGCATCTACAGGGCAACAGGGGCAAATTAAGCAGGTAAAAGCCCCCCCAACACCACCCTACCATCAGCTGGCACACATCTTTCCTTACACTGTGGCTCCACATTAACAATTATCAGTATTAGGCCCTGACATTACAGCTAAATACAAAGTTTCTGGTAATTATGAAATTCTTAATTATGAAATAACTTATAAGAAAAGAGAAAAAAAAAAACCACAATACAGCAGCACGTCAAATGCTATAAAAATAGAACATTGCACTTCAGGTTATATTTATAATGTCCCATCCCGCAATAATTAGTTTATTTTTTGCTACTGTTGTGGCCATAAAACGTATATACACAGACTTGTAATGGCAGAAAGGCTGCCAAATTATATATAATATCTTTTAATTATAAGAGGACTCCAGGGGTAAAAGATCCTAAAATGGGGTTAAGGTAATCCTGATCAGGTGCATTACACTTACCTCTAGGCCCTGAGCAGAAAACTATGGCGCTAAAGCCCTGCTGATATCAAGGCAACATTTAAAGCAGAGCTGCAGTTAAAAATAAAATGAGATGAAGTCTGATACTGAGTTAAATTAGTTAGCTACTGGGTGCTGGTCTTGAGCCCGTTGGGGTCCAATATTCATAAAAAGACTAACAAGAAGCAGTATGAGGTTCCAATGGTATGCCATATGCTATAACTATTTTGCTTTCGAGCTAAACTGCCACATAATGGCAGTTAAGCTTGTAGAGCTTTCAGGTGTATTGCTGTTATTATAACTGATAAGGCTGGCCCCCAATGCTGAGCTGTGTGTACTGTAATTAATGTAAATAATCAGGGGGCGGGGCTGCTAAGCCAGGGAGCAATATGGCCGTCTGCATCGGGTTTGTTTTAGGCAAAGGCTTTTGTTAAATAAATAAACCCATGCTGTTGTGGGGCACTGGGCTGGGGATAGGATCAATTTAATTGGATGCCCCTGCTGCCCTATACAGAGACCCTCCAGTCTTATTTGACTAGAGGGTCTTTTAAACTTAAAGGAATACTAGCGAGAAGTTGTTTAATATTAAAAAGCCATATAAACACGTCAGCTAATGAGAGGGGGGGGGGGGGGCACTAATAATACCATTTTGTGAATACTCACCTGTAAAATGGGTATTGTATGTCACACACCCCACTTCAGACTTTAATAATTACACTAGGGTTAACGCACCTCTAGGTGGCAGCATTGCAGAGAACTTCTCCAAAAAACTTCAACAGGCCCCTCCCGGTCTATACATACCTGGTACCTCCCAAGAACCTCCCAGTATTAGAACAGCAGTAAGACAAGGTACCAGAACCAAACAATGTAACCCTCAACGTAAAGAACCAAACTTCACCAAATAGAGAGCCAGGATACCAAAAAGGGCGGGTGAAGTGGGGTGTGTGACATACTTACAATACCCATTTTACAGGTGAGTATTCACAAAATGGTATTATTCTAAGTATGTCACACACCCCACTTCAGACTTTAATAATTACACTAGGGACATCCAACAGCAGTGTCCAGAAAAGGGTGGGTATCCGAACAGGCAATAATGCAAAAACAATTCAAACCACTGCAGCCTGCAAAACCTTGCGGCCAAAAACAGCATCCGCTGAAGCCCGCACATCAACCTTATAGAACTTAGAAAAAGTATGAACAGAAGACCAAGTTGCAGCCTTACACACTTGTTCAACCGAAGCCTGGTGCTGAAAAGCCCAGGACGCACCAACCGCACGAGTAGAGTGAGCAGTAACTCGAAAAGGGGGATCCTTCCCCTTGGCCGAATAAGCACCAACAATGGCCTGACGAATCCATTTACTAATGGAAGATTTGGCCGGAGCCAAACCCTTCCTAGGCCCACATGGCACCACGAAAAAGGCATCAGTCTTACGAAAAGAAGACGTAGCACGTAGATAGTACCTGACGCAACGTACCACATCCAAGCAGTGCAAAGCACTCTCCTTGACATTCTTAGGCTTAGGACACAAAGAAGGAAGAACAATGTCCTGGTTAAGATGAAAAGCAGAGACCACTTTAGGGAGAAAATCAGACTTGTAACGAAAAACCACTTTGTCCTGATGATCCTCAAAATAAGGAGCCTGAATAGACAAGGCTGCCAGCTCAGAAACACGCCGAACCGAAGTAATGGCCACCAGGAAGGCAACCTTCTGAGTAAGAATGGACAAAGCAACCTCCCGCAAAGGCTCAAAAGGAGGAGCCTTAAGAGCAGAAAGAACCAAATTCAAATCCCACACTGGGAGCAAAGGCTTCCTAGGAGGCCGCACATGCGAAACCCCCTGGAAAAAAGTTTTGACCAACGAATGACTAGCAAAAGATTTCTGGAAAAAAATTGACAAAGCAGAAACCTGCCCCTTCAAGGTACTCAGCTGAAGACCAGAGTCCAGCCCCGCCTGAAGGAACTCCAAAATCCTAGACACAGAAAAGACCCGGCAGGGCAAAGACCTAGCCTCACACCAATCAATATAAGATCTCCAATACCTGTAATAGATGGAAGAAGAAGATCTCTTCCTAGCACTAATAAGAGTCTGAATGACCGCCTCCGAAAGACCCTCCTCCTTTAAGATGGAGGTTTCAGCAGCCAAGCCGTCAAAGCCAGCGTTTGTAAACTGGGGTAACAGAGTTGACCCTGAGTGAGAAGATCCGGCCGAAGAGGCAGATCGAACTGATCTACGGCCAGACGAACGATGTCCGCGAACCACACCCGCCTTGGCCACCTTGGAGCCACGAGAATGTCGGGAACTCCTTCCAGAACCAACTTTCGCAGAACCCTGCCTAGCATGGGAATCGGAGGAAACAGATAAAGAAACCCCAGGTCCCTCCAGCTCAGGGTCATGGCATCCACCGCCAGACCCAGAGGGTCCCGGGACAGGGACACAAAGGACGGAAGCTTGTGATTGTGACGAGAGGCAAAAAGATCCACCTCTGGCGTCCCCCACCGGAGACAAAGTGACCGAAACACCTGGGGATGGAGAGACCACTCCCCCCGACGGGACGCACACCGGCTCAGAAAATCCGCCTCTATGTTTTCCACTCCCGGAATGTAAACTGCCGAGATGCAAGGGACATGAGTCTCCGCCCAGATCAAAATCAGAGACACTTCCCTGTGGGCACCCAGACTGCGAGTCCCTCCTTGGTGATTGATGTAAGCAACCGCCGTCTGATTGTCTGAGCGAACCTGAACCGGCAGACCCTGTAAATGATGCGTCAAGAGAGACAGAACCAACCTGATGGCTCGCAGTTCCAGAACATTGATGGGCAAGTGGGCCTCCTGAGGGTCCCACTGCCCCTGAAACCGAAGATCCTTCCAATAACCTCCCCAGCCTGACAAACTGGCATCCGTGGTGACACTCTCCCAAAGTGGAGTCAGAAAAGACCTGCCCTTCAGAAGGTTGTCCGAGACCAACCACCACAGAAGGGACTGCCGAACCCGAGGGGATAACCGGAAGGACCGATCCAACGACCCCGGACACCGGTTCCAAGACGCCAAAAGATGAAGTTGAAGAGTCCTCGTATGAAACTGAGCAAAGGGAACTGCCTCGAAAGAGGCCACCATCAACCCCACCAGTCTCATCCCCAGCCGAATGGACGGATGAGGATGGGAGAGAAGCAGCTGGACCAATTCCTGAATCATCAGAACCTTGGCCTGAGGAAGAAACACTCTGTGCAGGCAGGAATCCAACGACATCCCCAGAAAGGTCACCACCCTGGCAGGAACCAGCGAGGACTTGGGGTAATTGATCACCCAGCCGAACCTCTCCAACAGAGACACCACCGTGCTGGTGTCCCCCTCTGCTTGACTGAAGGAAGGAGCCATGATGAGAAGATCGTCCAGGTAAGGCACAATGCGAATCCCCTGAGCTCTGAGCAGGGCCATCACCGCCGCCAACACCTTGGTGAACACTCTCGGAGCAGAGGTGAGACCGAATGGAAGAGCCACAAACTGAAAATGCCGATCCCCCACCACGAAACGGAGGAACCGCTGATGAGCAGGAAAGATCGGCACGTGCAGGTACGCATCCTTGATGTCTATGGACGTCATAAAGTCCCCCTGCCGAAGCGAACCGATCGCAGACCGCAGGGTTTCCATACGAAACTTACGAGGACGGATAAACTTGTTGAGAAACTTCAAATCCAGAATAGGACGGAAGGACCCGTCCTTTTTGGGGACCGTGAAGAGATTGGAATAAAACCCGCGCCCCACCTCTGAAGGAGGAACCGGGCAAATGACAGCCAAATCCAGAAGATTCCTTACTGTCGCCAGGAGCCCCTGCGCGGCCAAAGGATCCAAAGACACCCGAGACCTGAAGAACCTTGGAGGAGGACGGGACTCGAACTCCAACTTGTAACCGGCCGAAACCACCTCCCGGATCCATCTGTCCGGGACCTCCTGGTCCCACACCCGGGAGAAAAGTTGCAACCGTCCCCCCACCCGAACGGGTGAGGGCGCCCCCTCATTGCTGGGTGGGCTTGGCAGCCGGCTTGGGCTTGGCACCCCAGACGCGAGTGGGGCGGCCACGGCCTCTGCCCCTATTCCAACTGCCGCCCCTGGGGGCCGAGGAGCCCGCACCTCTACCGGCGCCGACTCCCCGAAAGGACGGATTGAACGAGACCATCCCCCGAAAGGAACGGCGAAATTTCTTGCGCTGAGGTAACTTACCTCCCTTGGCAACAGAGTCCAGCCTCTCACCAAAAAGCCTCAAACCCAGAAAGGGCAGAGCCGTGAGCGATCTTTTAGAATTAAAATCAGCCGTCCACTGTCTCAACCACACACAGCGCCGGATAGCCACCAGCAAGGCAGTAGCCCTGCCACACATCAGCATGGCATCCTCCTGAGCGGCCAGGATAAAGGACAAAAAAGCATCACAGCGCTTAAGCCCAAGGGACTCATCACTGGTGGGCTCGAGATCCACCCCCAAGTCCCTGACAATAGACCTGACAGCAAAAGTCAAAAGAGCCGAAGCACAGACAGGCCTTAACACCGAACCCGCACATACAAAACCATGACGGGCAAGCTGATCAACCCGGCGATCCTCACCGTCCCTGAGCGAAGTCGTGTCAGGGGAATGCACGACCGCCGTGTTGGACAGTCCCAAGACCGGAGTATCTACCTCAGGGGGGACAGACCAACGCTTCATCAATTCCGCCGGAAAGGGATACTTCCTATCCCAGCTAGACGGCACACCAACAAGACGTGTAGGTTGCTCCCATTGCTTGAAGACAATTTCTTCAAAATGCTGTTGGCTGGGAAACTCCAGACGCTGCTTGGACACCCCAAAAAGCTGACCCTTGGGCCTGGGAGCAACCACCGGAGGCTCCAAATCCAAAACCTCAAACATCTGGCTCAAAATGGTAGAGGAATCGAGAGGGAGGCCATCATCCTGATCCCCCTCAGAACCCAGCAACTGCTGAACATCAGAATCTTCATCCTCAATGAGCTCACCTTCTTCACGGGGACGATCCGACCAATCCAGATCTCCCACAACTTCCTCATCTGAATCCGGCGGAGGCGGAGACAGATGCTTCCGCTTAGCTGAAGCCTTCTGAGCGGCAATAGCAGAAAACCGCTTCTCAAGGCTGGTCAAACGGGAACATACCTCAGCCTGCGAATCCCCGCCCAGGACAACGTCACACGGGGTCCGGAATAAGCGAGGGGGAGAGGGAGATGGCGCGGCTGACGAAGTGCTAGGCACCGGAGTACTGGACTGCCGTGCAATGTTCTGCTGTGCACAAGGGATACACAAAATGACATCATCTCCCCGGAGCGGAGCCCCACAACCCCCGCACACCTTGGATTGTCCCGAAGAACCATTCCCGGTATCTGTGGCAACCTCCATGTGGTGAAATTATGGTTTTTGCAGAACCCAGGGATTTATGCGGTACGCGACCCGGGATGCCCCTTAATAACCTAACACTTGTCTAAGGACAGTCACAAGATCCTGACCCAGGGGAATAGCATAAGACCCTTATAAAAATACAAATAAGTGTATATATATAAATATATTGCAAGGAAAAAACACCCCCCACGAGCCAGGTATATATGACCGGGAGAGCCCTGCCAGACGGGATCCCAGGATCTGAAAAACACAAAGGGAGAGAGACAGGCGTCCATCAGCACCATGCCAAAACACCACATAATATACAAAAAAAACCCCTTACACCACCCCCCCCCCCCTCATTAACCAGAGCAACGGAAATGGTTAATGCCAACCAGCACCATCAAGATGCGCCGGGGCGAGGAGGGAGGAAAAGGAGGAGGAAGGGATCCGAGGGGTCACTGACATACAAGCCAAAAAACGCCTACCTGGAGAGGAGAGGAAACCGCGCAGCCAGCAGAAGATGGCGGCCAGCACACAGTGGACAGAGGAAGAGAGAAGCTCCGGGAGCGCGGGAGCCGAGAAGGCCCCGCCCCTCCGGGCGTCCAATCCGTGCGCGGCCCGCGCGCGCGCGCGACCCCGCCCCCAGGCAGCGTCAGCGTCTGCCTGCGGGGACCGCAATCAGACCTCGATAACGGGACCGGCGGCGCCACCCGCCGGCTCCCAGTGTACAGCGCCGGAGTAACACAGACCCACACACTGATAAAAGGTCCCCCCTGAGCAGCCGGGCAAGCAGGCTGCAAGCGCCGGGTACGGCGCTCAGCCACCAGCGGGACCGCGGCGCAGCACGCCGCGAGGCCCCGCCCCCCCGGCTCCTGAGGGGAGATACACACAGCCATGGGAGAAAAGAAAAACGGAGAACAGACAGTGAAATCAGACAAAGTAAAAACACAAAGGGAATCACAAGGTAGAGCGCAGCAGCACACTCACACAGCATGTCACTTAATAAAAAGCATGACACTGTCCCCAGCGCGTCCCACACCCCGGAAGAGACACAATCCCAGGGCAAGACACAACCTGACCACTAACTCCTATAAAATGGGGCATCCCACATCCGGATCACCACTCCGGGAATCCCGCTATGCCCCGCAATAAAGGGTCGAGCGGAGGAGCTAATCTCCTAGGCACCAATGGTGCCGGCTACCTTATTGCCCGGCCTACAGCCGAAGCTGGGAGGCTGCCATTACATAGAATACATTCAAACAAAGCCGGGCAGAAATAGACCACGGGGGGGGGGGCGGGGGGATACCCCGGCTACCTGCAAGCAGGAGACTTCTTTCTTCTGTCTTGTCACCACCTTGCAGAGAACAACACTGGGAGGTTCTTGGGAGGTACCAGGTATGTATAGACCGGGAGGGGCCTGTTGAAGTTTTTTGGAGAAGTTCTCTGCAATGCTGCCACCTAGAGGTGCGTTAACCCTAGTGTAATTATTAAAGTCTGAAGTGGGGTGTGTGACATACACCCGAACTGAATAAAACTCCCACCAAGCTTGTGGTTTATTCTCTCCTGGTAAGAATTCCAAGGGTGACAGAACCTGTCACCCCTGATTTCCTCCTCCTCTATTAAAATACAAAAACAAGCCTGGCTGTATATTTATTGATGCCGGGTGTATAAGTGACCCCTCCTCCTGCCATTCTGCATATTTTTTATGGATTTTTATAATTGGGACATATTTTGTAATCCCAATTGGGATTCCCGAAGGGTGAGAGAAGGCCTGAAGTCCCACCCTTCATACTTTAAGTCCTGCTTGGAAAAATTGCTTTGCTGAAGTTTATAATTCAAGGGAAACCTGCAAAAAGAAACATGGGGGCTACTATTGCTAGCTTGTGACTATTCTGATCTTCCACCCACAGTCAGACAAACTGCCAGAAATTTAGAATGGGTCAGATTTTCTGACCTTCACACCAGGCCCAGACAAGGTTGTGTGTCCAAGTTGGAGAAGCAGCTTGACCAGAGCAGAATTTTTAGAGGTCATTTGACAATAGAAGCCCCATGTTTCTTTGCTCAATAAGTTAAGGAAAAGCTGCTCCAGCAGGTGATGTTCCGTACCAGCAGAAGCCATGGTTGGGCCCATCTTTAAGATCAGGCCCTGGTACTGGGGCAAATTTCCCTCGTCACAACAGAAGCTGTGAATGGAGATGCGTCCCATTCCGGCCTACAGCAGCAAGAGGGCCCTTCCCTCAACTGCTCTGGAAAACCAGGGGATGACGTGCTGCTAGTCAGGTAGTTAGTGGGTATACTTTGAATGTTCTTTAAAGCAGATCTATCAAAAATGACTGGAAGTCTGCTGAGTAAACCCCACCCCCGAGGAACACCTGCTGGCTGAAAACTTAGTGGTGGAGCAGCAAATATTACCAATTCCGTACAAGCCAGGTGGCAATAGAGGACACAGACATCCACTGCTCCACTACAGCCTCTGATTGATGGAGGTGGAGCTACTTTTGTGCAGCCGTTTCCTGTGCTCAGTCAGTAAAGAATCGTTACTGCTCCAGCGGTGCATGTGCACCACTCTGCAAGGCAGCTCCTATAAACTTTTTCAGGGCTTTTTCCAGTGGTGAGCGGAGAATCTAAACTGGGTCAGGATTGAATTCCCAGAGGTTAGTGAAATACTCGCCTTAACCCCATCTAAGGATCTTTTGGACCTGGAGCTCATTATTAATATCCTCAATGGAAATATACATTAAAGAACTTATGTTCCATTTCAATGGCACCTCATATTTTGTTAGCTTGTAATGGCTGCCGCCTCGGTGCCACCGTCTCCCCCTCCATAATGAAAAAATAAGCCCGGTATTGAATTAACACTGCACAATTTCCAGCAAGTTCATCATCTATTTCTTGCAGAGAGAAGAAAAAAAGCAGTTCCCTCGCTGTTTCTCCGGGGGGTCCCCCTCCTTCTGTTTCTTGGGTAAGAGGGATCCACATTGAATTTTCCGGCAAGGCTCCATGGTGACCGCCACACCCACACCACTGCGCCCCGACAACATGTGGGTCACCTCTGTCCACACGTTCTGAGCCGGGTCATAACATTCCACACTGTCCAGAAAGGTGTTTCCATCATATCCGCCTGCAAGGATAACACCACAGATAGGGGTTAACTTCTAACAAATGGAAGTGTTACATGCACAGGCACCGCAATGTTAAAGTGGACCCAGACCTCAACAAGAGCTCACAGCTTCTAATACAGCGGTTCTCAACCTTTCTAATGCAGTGACCCCGCAATACAGTTCCTCATGTTGCGTTGACCCCAAACCAAAAAATAATTTTGGTGGCTACTTCAAAACTAATTTTGCTACAGTTATGATTCGGAATGTAAATACCTGATATGCATTATGTATTCTCATTGCTACAAATCAAACATAATTTAAACATAGTGATTAATCACAAAAACAAAATTTAATTATATGTTGAGAATATTTATTACTAATTCCAATAAATAATGTTTCACCATAGCATAGCATGTGTCGAAAACTGTAATTTCTCCGTCTCTTATTGAAATAGGAGGCTGCGGGGATTGTGTGTTAACTCGAGATTCTCGGGAGCTCTCTCACAAAATCCGCCGCACTCACAATGAAATCAATAGGAGGCGGATTCAATGCTGGAAAACGCTGATTTCAGAAGTTTCCTCATTCAGAATATGGGAAAATAGTGGGAGATATGGGAGATAATTATACATTGGGGAACAGTGTGAACTACATCTTATAGTGGTCTCTTATAGTATAAGACCGATGTAGTTTACACTGTGTAAATGTATGGTGCTTTGTGTAAGTGTAAGCTGCTTTGTGTACTGTGTAATGATTACACACAAAGCACCTTACACTTACACTGTACTGTTTTTACATTATTAACCTTTTTTACACCAGCAGGCTGTCTCGCAGGCTCTCTTGCCTCTCCGCCTCCTAGGCTTCTGACCTCCGGCACTTGCTGCGTCCGCCCACTGATGATGTCAGCAAGCGCCGGACACACGTAATGCGCTGCTATGGACTGTGGAGCGTTCCCCCCCGCCCCACTAGGCTCCGGACGGATGATGCAACCACGTCTGTGCATGTATTCAGTTTAAAACGCGCATCCATAACAGCGTGCATTCCAGCTGAATAGCGCTGCTGCAGACAGTAGCCCGGCTTCTCAGCGGCTAAAGCCATCGGAAATATGTATTTTCCGATGGCTTTAGGCGACCCCTGTGTTTTGGTCGTTCGACCCCCGCTGGGGTCCCGACCCACAGGTTGAAAACCGCTGTTCTAAAAGAATATGCAGACCCCTGCTGTACTTTAGAGACCGGATGGAAGATTCCTAATCCAAAAAGGCTGCCCCTGGATCATCATGTACAAAGATGGCGGCTGTCATGCAGACACATGGTGAGGAAACAGGAAGTGTCTTTGACTGTGTCGCTCTGCATTCTGGGATTGCTGTCCTTTTCCTGACCCCAGCTCTGTCTCTGTATATTAATTTTAGATGCTGGGGAATAGTTTTTTAAAGATCTGGACTTTTCATTAAATGATGCTGAAGGTCCAGTTTAGAGGGTTTAGGCCAACGAGGCAAACTATATAAGCCCTTACCTAGTACATAGATCCTTCCCAGATGAACGGTCACCCCCAGCGCGCTCCTGCGATGTACCATAGGTGCCACATAAGTCCAAGTGTTCTTTTCAATGTCGTACTTTTCCACACTGTTCAGCTGGTCTCGGCCGTCGTAGCCGCCCATGGCATAGACGCTGGTGTCCAGAGCGCACGCCCCTGCAGGAATGGGGAGGGGAGCGAGGTTAGGGTACACAGCTCACACACGGGACAGACATGTAGAGGTATGTAGAGCACTCGGCACTGTCCTAGCAAAACTATAAATCATTACAGCTCTACCACTAGTAACCTCACCTAAAGCAAAGGCCCGACTGAGGAGCCTAATGTAAAGGTGTGTGGGGGGGGGGGTCGTTCACAAAGGGTTAAATTGGCCTGCTGTCTTCTCACATCATGCTAAAAGCCAGGGGGCCACGTCTTTCATTCATCCTGGTTTTATCCTTATAGACCAGCGATACTCAACTGGCGGACCGGGGCCGAATGCGGACCTTGGCGCCAGATTTCTGGACCCCCGCACTCCGTTGTTTCTGTGTTGCCGTGCTCAGCGCTGCCCCCTTTACTTGATTGGCGATGTAGTGCTTAGTCTCCCTGCCAATGTCATGGCTCCCTAGCACCCAGCATTGCAATATGAAGTACTGCACGGACAGGAAGTGGCATTGCAAGGTACATACAAACTTTGTTTCTCTGTCTTTTTGCCCCATGCAAACCTGTCCCGCTGCCCCAGTTCAGCTCCATCTATGCCTGCCCCATCCAACCGTGTCCCCCCAGCTTTGCCCCATCAATTCCTGTTCCCCTAGCGTTGCCCCATCTATCCCAGCGGTTTTAGTTTTGCCTGTGGAATCTATAGCCCCCCCCCAGTGCGCTGATTTCTAACTATCCACCCCCCACAACAAGCCCCTGCCCGGACCTTCACCTCTCACCCGATGCCTGTATATGGACCTGTACAAGAAGTGGTGGAGTTACCCTGTTATAGACCCTCACTTGTGCATGCATGGGTCATCCACGTGTTGCTCTTAGACTTTGAAATCCCCCAACAAGTAACATATCGAGGGGACAGTACATGCCAACAGAAGGGAGCAAGTTCAATAGGGCTGAACAAGAAATGCAAAAGAGGTTAGTGGGGATGTGGCCGCTTAAACGCTCTCCTTCTTCATCTCTTCAAGCGGCCAGACAAGGGGGCTCCACTGCACTAGAAAAATAGCTAACCTTCCAAGACCCCAGACCCGTGCCCATGGCCTAATGCTGTAATCCACAGAACGGCAGGACTTCTTAAAACTTTAGTTTTAGTAAGAACAGCCAAACAAAGTTAATGTACAAGAGGAACAAGAGACAACCTGCAAATGATGTGCTGCTCATCACCAGGGAGGGTTTTGTGCTGCTTTAAAGCGGAACAAAAACACAGGAACGTGACTTTCCTAGGTTTTGTTCCATTCCATTCCATTGTTCCATTCCTGGGGCATCCTGAAGCTGTGTGAATCCCACCAGAGCACCAGTGATCACTTACCTGTCCACGGTTCAAAAGCACACATGCAGGCCCTCGTCCAATGAGAGCCAGCTGCTGTGACTATGTCATTTGGCAAGCGGCTCTCATTGACTTTGATGGGGAGTTCATTGCGATGCATGCGTGCGCATTCCGCCTTCAGCCTATACGAATGAGGCTGCAGGGGATGCGGTAGCCCATGTTCCCCATTGAAACAATGAGTGCTTTTTACCAAAAGTCACGGCAGATGGTTCTCATTGCACCACAGCCTCCACATGTGCCGTTGGACTGAGGCGCAATTACTGGCGTCTGGGGGGTTTCACACAGCGGGTCATCCCAATTCAGAATGCCACAGGGAGAAAGCCAGCAGACGGCCCTGGAATCTTTTAGATTTCAGGACGGCCGCTGGTGGGGTTTGCTCCACTTTAAATGCTCAGAACACTCTGTACTCTGAGCACCTTGTGATTCTGTAATAACCCCCCCCCCCCACAAACAGTCCTGAAAAAAAAAACCCACTTGTGTGCCTCCAACAAACATAATTGTGGGTGTCCTGGAAACAGATAACGGGGCCCTGGCACACAGGCTGGGGGCAGGAAGGGTCAGCTGTGTGTGAGCATAACCAAGTTCCTTTTCTCACTGACTGAGCACAGTTAGGAGGTTAATATGACAGTGTAGACAAAACTTAAAAAAGGAGGATAGTAAAAATCCTGTTCCACCTCAAGATTTGAATAAGGAAAGATATTAAAAGCACATAGTGTAATTCTGTTATAATAAAAGTGGTGCATTTAATGGATAAAAGTTACACTCAAAGGTTCCAGTGAATAATATGTTTATCAATACAAAATCACATGTCCCTTAAGCCCGTATTCGAAGTCTGCACCGTCATGGCCGTCAGGCTGCATGAAGCCTCTGTAATCCGATGTTTACATACACACACCCTGGATGTTTGCTAGAACGCCAACACGTTTCGTTCCCATGTGGAACTTTCTCCAGTCTCCAGACACAGCACTTATTATAACAGTTACGCTATGTGCTTATTGAGAGGTGACAGACTGGAATGAAGTCGGTCTGGTGTACGTTCTGCCATTGATTGTATGTTATTTATCATTGGAATAATGTAAACGCCACCATCACTTGGGATCTGGTAAGCGCTCAAGCTTTCTATCGGTGGGGATATAAGGAAAATTTCCTGGAACTAAATCTTGGGAAGATTTAGGAACTTTTGATTATAAAATGGACTGTTTAGCTCCATGCTATTGTTTTATTAAGGTTTTATTACTACGTCCCCTTCTCTTTGAGTGTGTTTGAGCTTTTATTTTTACTTCTTTATTTATTTATTTATTTTTTTTAGCGATTGTGGTCTAGCTCGGTATCTTGTGTGTGTCAAAAGTAGGCCAAAACCCACCCTGGAGTCTGAGACTCCAGGGCAGACATACTTTCTCCCACAGGGGCATCCAGGTTCGAGATGCCCCACTGTGTAAAACACGCAAGGTTGCCTGGAAACTCACCTATGGTGCATGCGCAAACAGCGGGTGCATCCCAGCTATCCATTTAGCAGGGCATGTGCCAGGCATCTAAATGGCCCGCGCGGCTACGCTCCCTGTTAAAGGGTAGCCGGGATGCGGCTGCCAGTATGCTCGGATCTGCTCGCCTTAGACGAGCTCTAGGACGACTAGATGAGAGGCCGCATATGTGCCGTAGGACCAGGGAGGGGTGAGTGTGATCTGGGGGGTTTCACACAGCGGAGCACCCCCAAATGCGGTGCCCCAGGGGCAAGGACCAAAACGCAAGATGGTCAAAATCCTGGGCTTTGGGCCACTTTAAAACACAGAACAGAAAAAGAAAAAAAAAAAAAAAAAAAAAAAAGAAGAAAGTTTCACTCTTTTGTCCCTGTCAGCTATTCTGTGGCACTCCAGTGAAAAAAAAAATATGAAAAAGGATTTAAACCCATGCGGCCGTGCCGGTAGCTAGCCTCCCCCTGGGGCATCCTATAGCAGGTTGCGCCCCCCCCCCCCCATGGGGTCACCGTTAAACTCACCTTTGCCAGGCGACTCCTGTGGCGCAGCGATCGCTGGCAAATCTAGACTGAAATAGACAGGAGGTTCCATAACACTGGCCGCATAGAGGAACCCTGACTCGGAAGCCCCAGACCCAGTAATCTCTACCCACCTCCTCCATGGTCCAGCATGCTTTGCAGCTCCCAGTCTGTGTGGGTGGGATGCAGCCAGCCGGTAGCACCTATGGCACCTTTGAGATCAACCAATCAGTGATCTCAAAAGTGCCGCAGAGTGTGGCTTTTTATTGGAAAACTGGGCCGCCGTCGAGCCAGCTGCATTGCCCGAAGTACTGGGGGGTGGGTGGGAGGGGAGGGGAGGGTTTTGCGTCACTTTAACAGGTTCCCAAATTGTTTTTTGATTGTATGAAAACTTTTCGGAGCTTAGGAGCTTAGCCTGTGTAAATCTGGTGCATGCTTATAGCGCGGGAGCGAGTGCTCATTTGGGTACCTGTAGACATACAGGGCTATAGATGGGTAACCAATTCTCCTTTCTGGTCATTCTCCAATATAATGTTTCCTGGCATACATACATACATACATAGTAAATGTCATCCGGACAATACTGACCCATCAGAAAAAAAAAAAAAAAAAAAAAAAAGAAGAATAATGACCAAAGCTGATCACTCACCTGCCCCACTCCGTACAATATTCATGGAGGCAATGTTCCGCCACTCGTCAGTCTCGGGATAATAACACTCTGCTGAGTTTAGTCTGTTTGTGCCATCAAAACCACCCATCGCGTAAAGTAGCCTGTTCAGGACAGCCACGCCCACTCCAATCCGCCGAGTCTTCATTGGCGCTACCAGCTGCCACTCATCTTTTTCTGGATCATACCTGGTGAGGAGACAAGACATCTATTGAGCACCCACTGTCAGGTACAGAAAGAGGAGCTCCTTAAAGGGAACCAGTCACCAGGGAGGCTCAGGATGGCAGCTGGAGGCTTCAGCGCGGGCAACAGGTAGGGCCCTGATGCAATCAATAGGTTGTTATTTTTATAGAAGAAAATATGATCTGTGTATGAAGAGCTTGATATACATGCAGTTTCCTCAGAGGGTCAGATTAGAGGACAGAGGTGCTTTAAAGTGGACCAAAACCCAGGGGCACCCAGATCGGTGCATTGTTACGGCCAGCAACCGCATAAAAAAGTCCTCCAAGAACACACCCGGCAACCCCGACGAAACAAACATCTATTCCCGGTCCTACGGCACATGTGCAGCTACTCGTCCAATCAGCTTGTTCGGATCCACTCAAGTCAGTCTTCGCCTAAGGTGAGCGGCCCCAAGTATGCCGCCGGCATCATCCCCCGCTACCCTCTAAAAGGGAGTGTGCCTACGCCAGCCATTAACAAAATGCCTAGCGGGGGAACGCGCCCTTCTAAAGGGATAGCTGGGATACGGCCCCAGCTTGCGTATTCGCCATTGGACCAGAAAAGATGGTACTCTTATGGGGCGACCTGGGTGGTTTCACACAGCTGGCCATGCCGATTTTGGGTCCCACTTTGGGATGCCCCAGGGGAAACCCAGCAGCAAGCCCAGAAATCTTTTATAGATTCCAGGCTGGCCGTTGCTGGGATTTGTTCCGCTTCAAACCAATTGCTCCCATTCCAGAGCTCATTTTGCTTAGGTTTTTGGTTAGCATTCACAACTTAGCATTATACCAACAGTCATACTGCATACTAGTCACCGGGGGGAGCCCATCTAGGAGGAACATTCCTGCAAGTAATTACACCAGAGGAGCTTACAAAAGGTGGTGTGTGGCAATTACAGATTTTAAACCAGACAAAATGAGGGGATAAAAAGGAGGTGTTGGTGACAGTAGATGAGAGTTAAGTGGACCAAAACACTAGGTCCCGCCACTTGATTCCCTCCTACCAGGGCATCCAGAATCGGGATGCCCTGCTGTGTGAAACCCCTTAGGTCGCTAAGAAACTCACCTTCTTCCCCGGTCCAACGGCGCCAGCACGAGCAGTGGCCGCATCCCTGCTATCCCTTTAGTAGGGTGCGTACCCATGCCAGGCATTTGTGAATGGCCGGCACGGGCACGCTCCCTACTGTTAGAGGGTAGCGGGGGATGCAAAATCTGCCCGATACTTCACAACATCTGCATGGAGCTAAACCCCATTAAATAGCATCACTGATTGCAAGAGAGGGTTAAGGGGAACAATTTACTAAACTTTGAATTTTTGACTGGAGGTCCGCTTTAAGACAGCATTGTATGAGGTATTGAATTGATGCAGGATCCCCCACTTCAAAAAAGTGGACATTCCCTGGGTTTCATTTACAGTAAGCGGCTTCTGAAGCACGTTTACCAGTCCATTAATAATATAGTATAACAATATAGTTTAATAATGGAACCACCACAAATACAGGGCTGCATGTTACAATGATTAGCCTGGATAAGCAGCACTTACATTATAGAGCACCTACCTCTCCACGCTGTTATGATGGAGACATCCATGAGATCCACCCACTGCATAAATCTGCCCATCTATGACTGCAGCGCCCACCCTGTTCCTGGGCACACTCATTGGAGCACAGGGTGACCACTGGTTGTTCATGGGGTTGTAGCAGTCCATAGAATTTGAGTCCTCATTGCAGTCAGGTGCATTGTTACGGCCACCAACCGCATAAAAAAGTCCTCCAAGAACACACCCGGCAAGGCCGCTGCGGGGCAGTTCTAGAGGAGCCAGGCTCAGCCACTCGTTGTCCAATGGGTTGTACGCCTCCAGAAAGTTAAGGGACTGGCGGAAATAGCCCCCAGCCACATAAATAAACTGGGGGACGTTTGGGGTCCTTCCCTGAGGTGGTCGGGTGGGCTTGTGAAGAGTCAGGTCCTGGAAGATCTGGGACAGGTAATCCTGGCAGTGGGTGTCTCCACGCAGGATCTCACAGCGTTGCAGCTGCAGCTTCAGAAACTTTGGGGTAAGTGAATGGCAACGCACAGCCTGCAGGAGGGCCTGAATGTAGGGCCGACGATTCTCACAGTCATATTTGACCCAGTTGATGCAAGCATGGAAGACCTCCGATTCACAGCGCACATTTAGGTCGTCGCGGCTGATCAAATTCACCAGCTGACAGCGGGTTAGGTTGAAAAATTCCTCCTGCTTGGACACCTGGTATAGAGGAGAGACAGCATGAAAATACCTGTAAGATATATTAGGACTACATCAAACAAAGATCCACATGATCTAGGGCAGGGGTCCCCAAACCTCTCCTCAAGGTGCACCAACAGACCAGGTTTTGAGGATCTCCACATAGCCGGCACTATAGCTCAGCTGCAGCACCAATTACCTCATCTGTGGGTCTAAAAAACAAATGACCTGTTGCCTTGAGGAAGAGAGTTGAGGACCCCTGATCTAGGGTAAAGGTGTCAAACACTCTCCTCAAGGGCCACCAACAGACCAGGTTTTGCAGAGCTCCACAGATGCACAGATGAAGTACTTGGTGCTCAGACAGAGCTATAGAAACAGCTATGTGAGATCCACAACATAACATGACCTGTTGGTGACCTTTGGGTAGGGGGCTTGACACTTCTCCTCTAGGAAATGCTCAATATACTGTAAATAAGATGACTTAAAACAAAGACGACATCAGACCAGCCCAGTGAGATATTTTAGAAATACTCCGGATTAGACATTGGTAACACTCAAAAGTCCCAGAGTTCAACACTGAAAGTAGTAACTGCTATGTATGGTAAGGCAACTACAGCATAACACGCCCCCCCCCCCCCCCCCAAAGACAAACACACACCAACGCTTTCAAATGGTCAACATAGCGGTGCACCTCGCATGCAGGGGGTGGGGGGGGGGTTGGGTCATAGGCAACAAACTAAAATGACACTAAAGTGGCAAGTGCCTGAGATATGGCCACTTGGGCACAGCCAGAGATGGACAGCTAATCCTTCAAGGATTAGAAGAGTATAAACACCATCCCAAGAACTGAACTTTTAAACAGAACCCATGTGATACAGCAGCCAGGCTTTAGGCCAGGGTTCTTGGAGTAAGGCGCTGGAAGCTGTGAGCCCAACATGAATCTCAATAAGGGCACTGACAATGCCCAGTCCTGGGGACCATATATCCCCCCACCCCAGCCTCAAGAGCCCCCTAGCTTTAGAAGTGTTGTAGCCTGCCAGACAGTCCATGACTCACACAGTGTTCCGCAAGCCACTGAGCTACAGGCTGGAGATCCTTGCTTTAGACCATCAAATTGCCATGTATCTATACAACACAGGTTACTTACCAGCATATGCACCATAAAACCCCATTTTCACATATCGATCACAGCTGACAGATCACATTACTTTGACTTCCCACTAGCTCAAGTCCTAAAGGCCGAGGTCCATGTCCCCTGGTGTTTGTCCATCTCTCGATTAGCAGAGGTGGATAAACAAAAGTGAACAAGCCCCAGTTGGGAGCATAAGGGCAGGTCTAAAACAGTATTTTTCACCTCCATCCATTCCAGGCCGTCCCGATATCTTCACGAGTGGGACATCCAAAAGCAGTGTCCATATGGGCAGGATCCCCAGTGCGGAACAGCAGACAGTTAAATTTCACTACCCCCTGAAGCACCTTTCGGCAAAAAACAGTCAGCTGAGGCCCTGACATCCACCTTGTAAAAACTAAAAGTATGAACTGAAGACCAAGTGGCGGCCTTACTAACTTGTTCAACCAATGCCTGGTGCTGAAAAGCCCAAGAGGCACCAATAGTTATGATCCGAAAAGGGGGTTCCAGCCCCTTGGCAGAATATGTTTGTACCACCGCTTGTCTAATCCACTTACTGAGAGTGTATTTGGCTGGTGGCAACCCATTCCTAGAATCCTCAGTTAAGACAAAAAGCTAATCCGATTTCCTGAAGGATTCAGTCGCAGCCAGGTAATACCTTACGGCTCTGACCACATCCAAAGCATGGAGGGTCCGTTCTTTAGAATTAGCCCGTGCTGGGCACAAGGAAGGTAAGACAACTTCTTCATTAAGGTGAAAGGAAGAAACGACCTTTGGCAGAAAATCAGGTTTAAAATGAAAGACCACCTTATCTCTGTGCAATTCAAAGTATGGTGGTTTCATACAAAGCGCGGCCAGCTCTGATACGCGATGCACCGAAATGATCGCCACTAGAAAGGCCACTTTGAGAGTCAATATAGACAATGCAGCATCGCTCAAAGACTCGAAGGGAGGACCCTGGAGAGCAGACAGCAATGGATTCAAGTCCCCGCACCGGTAATACCGATTTACGCGGTGGCCAGACATGGGTGACTCCCTGAAAAAAAGTCTTGATCAATCTATGATTGGCAATGGATCTCTGGAAAAAAAATGGCTAAAGCCGAGACCTGACCCTTGAGGGTGCTCAGCTGGAGGCCCAAGTCTAGACCGTGATGTAGAAACTCCAGAATTCTAGAATTTCCGGCAAGGAAGGCTCTTGGCCTCGCACCAAACTCTGTAGTATATCATGGAAGAAGACTTCTTCCGTGCCTGGATCATTGCGTAAATAACAGTGGCCGATAACCCTTTCTCCGTCAGGATTTAGGTTCCAATAGCCAGGCCGTCAAAGCCAGCGGCTCCGTAAATTCGGGTGCCGCAACAACCCCCGTGTGAGAATACCCGGGTTGTCGGGCATGATGTAGTGATCTATTGACATCTGAGCAAACCTGCAAACCAACTCCTCGGCCAGCGAGGAGCCACCAGGATGGCTGGTACACCTTCCTGGGCCATCTTGCGCAGCACTCTGCCCAGAAGCGGAAACGGAGGGAATGCATACAGAAATTTGAACTCCGTCCAAGGGATCGCAGGAGCGTCTGTTGCTATGGCCAGCGGATCTCGAGAGAGAGACGAACCTTGTGATTGGGTCTGGACCCAAACAGATCCGCGTTTGGTTGACCCCAGCGGAGGCACAGAGCCTGAAAGGTCTCGCTGCTGAGGGACCATTCCCCCAAGCGCAAGGAACTCCTGCTCAGTGAGTCTGCCTCCTGGTTTTCCACCCCGGGGATGTAAACCGCCGAGATGCAGGGAACATTCTTCTCTGTCCAAGTCAGAATCCGGATTACCTCCTTGAGGGATCTCTTGCTCCGAGTCCCGCCCTGGTGGTTGATGTAGGCCACAGCTGTCTGATTGTCCGAGCGGACCTGAATCACATGGCCTCTTAAATGGGGAGTCAAGCGTAGAAGAACCAACCGGATTGCTCTCAGCTACAAGAGGTTTATGGGTAACCGTTTCTCCTGCAGACCCCACTGACCCTGGATCTTCTGGGTCTGCCAAACGCCGCCCCAGCCTGTAAGGCTTGCATCCGTGGTAACTATCTCCCAATGGGGAGTCAGAAAGGACTTGCCCACCAGCAGGTTCCGAGAGTGCAATCACCACAAGAGGGACTGCCTGGCCAGAGGGGACAGTGAAAACCCCTGTTCCAGAGATTCCTGCGACCGATACCAGCCGGTCAGCAGGTTCAATTGTAGAGGTCTCATGTGAAATTGGGCGAAGGGTACAGCCTCGAAGCAAGACACCATTAGGCCCACCAAGCTCATCCCCAGTACCAACGGCTGTTGAAAAGTCAGCAAGGCCTACACCTGCGTCTGGAGTCCCAAAACTTTCTGCTGTGGTAGAAAAACCTTGCCCTGCGCGATGTCTATTGTCATTCCCAGGAAGGATCTCACTGTTGAAGGCGTGATAAACGTCTTGGGGTAATTGATTACCCAACCGAAGGCCTCCAGGGTTGACAGCACCGTCCGAGTATCGCTATTGGCCTCCTGAAGGGACCGGGCCAAAATCAGCGGGTCGTCCAGATAGGGTAACACTCGAATACCCCGACTCCTCAGGATAGCCATGATACCCGCCAGCACCTTGGTGAACACACGGGGGGCTAAGGAGATGCTGAATGGGAGTGCTACAAACTGGTAATGTTGATCCTCCAGTGCAAACCTCAAGAACTTCTGATGTCCTTGGAAGATCGGAATGTACAGATAAGCGT
>JAQIHN010000358.1:0-24564 GCA_027917425.1 Gastrophryne carolinensis
GTTAAAAGTTGCTGGTGAGGCCAAAATGCGTACCTGTGAATGAGAGAGGAGACATATCAGGATGCAGGTGGTGGTGATATGGAGGAAGAGTGATGTGGTTCTGGGTCCATAGAGTGAATTCAGGTTAAATTCGCTGCAGACTTAGAAGGAGTCAGACTTGGAATGGAGTCTGAATTGCAGCCATAGTGACTTGCAGCCACTATTCACTCAATATGACCAGTTTCTAAGTGCCTGTGATTAGTTCATGCACAACACTTGGGCCTAAAGGGTGGGGCTAGGTCAGTCCTTAAAGTTTGGTCAGGGAGGGCACATAAGGTAATAAAACATCACATGGAATGTTGCTAGATGCTAGGGTTCAGTGAACACACAAGGGGCAATAGTGGTCAGTTTAAATTTAGGAGATAGTAACAGATGATAGTGTCACAAATATAGATATGGGCAGGGGAACGAGATGGGGCTTTCAAAATAATTACATAACTCTTAAATAAGGCATATGCACAGTTAAGATGACAAGGGAAAAATCAAGTTTAAAATAGTAAATCTAATGAGAGAGAATGGCAGCAGGTATTACACAGGCAGGAAAGGGTTAAAAGTTGCTGGTGAGGCCAAAATGCGTACCTGTGAATGAGAGAGGAGACATATCAGGATGCAGGTGGTGGTGATATGGAGGAAGAGTGATGTGGTTCTGGGTCCATAGAGTGAATTCAGGTTAAATTCGCTGCAGACTTAGAAGGAGTCAGACTTGGAATGGAGTCTGAATTGCAGCCATAGTGACTTGCAGCCACTATTCACTCAATATGACCAGTTTCTAAGTGCCTGTGATTAGTTCATGCACAACACTTGGGCCTAAAGGGTGGGGCTAGGTCAGTCCTTAAAGTTTGGTCAGGGAGGGCACATAAGGTAATAAAACATCACATGGAATGTTGCTAGATGCTAGGGTTCAGTGAACACACAAGGGGCAATAGTGGTCAGTTTAAATTTAGGAGATAGTAACAGATGATAGTGTCACAAATATAGATATGGGCAGGGGAACGAGATGGGGCTTTCAAAATAATTACATAACTCTTAAATAAGGCATATGCACAGTTAAGATGACAAGGGAAAAATCAAGTTTAAAATAGTAAATCTAATGAGAGAGAATGGCAGCAGGTATTACACAGGCAGGAAAGGGTTAAAAGTTGCTGGTGAGGCCAAAATGCGTACCTGTGAATGAGAGAGGAGACATATCAGGATGCAGGTGGTGGTGATATGGAGGAAGAGTGATGTGGTTCTGGGTCCATAGAGTGAATTCAGGTTAAATTCGCTGCAGACTTAGAAGGAGTCAGACTTGGAATGGAGTCTGAATTGCAGCCATAGTGACTTGCAGCCACTATTCACTCAATATGACCAGTTTCTAAGTGCCTGTGATTAGTTCATGCACAACACTTGGGCCTAAAGGGTGGGGCTAGGTCAGTCCTTAAAGTTTGGTCAGGGAGGGCACATAAGGTAATAAAACATCACATGGAATGTTGCTAGATGCTAGGGTTCAGTGAACACACAAGGGGCAATAGTGGTCAGTTTAAATTTAGGAGATAGTAACAGATGATAGTGTCACAAATATAGATATGGGCAGGGGAACGAGATGGGGCTTTCAAAATAATTACATAACTCTTAAATAAGGCATATGCACAGTTAAGATGACAAGGGAAAAATCAAGTTTAAAATAGTAAATCTAATGAGAGAGAATGGCAGCAGGTATTACACAGGCAGGAAAGGGTTAAAAGTTGCTGGTGAGGCCAAAATGCGTACCTGTGAATGAGAGAGGAGACATATCAGGATGCAGGTGGTGGTGATATGGAGGAAGAGTGATGTGGTTCTGGGTCCATAGAGTGAATTCAGGTTAAATTCGCTGCAGACTTAGAAGGAGTCAGACTTGGAATGGAGTCTGAATTGCAGCCATAGTGACTTGCAGCCACTATTCACTCAATATGACCAGTTTCTAAGTGCCTGTGATTAGTTCATGCACAACACTTGGGCCTAAAGGGTGGGGCTAGGTCAGTCCTTAAAGTTTGGTCAGGGAGGGCACATAAGGTAATAAAACATCACATGGAATGTTGCTAGATGCTAGGGTTCAGTGAACACACAAGGGGCAATAGTGGTCAGTTTAAATTTAGGAGATAGTAACAGATGATAGTGTCACAAATATAGATATGGGCAGGGGAACGAGATGGGGCTTTCAAAATAATTACATAACTCTTAAATAAGGCATATGCACAGTTAAGATGACAAGGGAAAAATCAAGTTTAAAATAGTAAATCTAATGAGAGAGAATGGCAGCAGGTATTACACAGGCAGGAAAGGGTTAAAAGTTGCTGGTGAGGCCAAAATGCGTACCTGTGAATGAGAGAGGAGACATATCAGGATGCAGGTGGTGGTGATATGGAGGAAGAGTGATGTGGTTCTGGGTCCATAGAGTGAATTCAGGTTAAATTCGCTGCAGACTTAGAAGGAGTCAGACTTGGAATGGAGTCTGAATTGCAGCCATAGTGACTTGCAGCCACTATTCACTCAATATGACCAGTTTCTAAGTGCCTGTGATTAGTTCATGCACAACACTTGGGCCTAAAGGGTGGGGCTAGGTCAGTCCTTAAAGTTTGGTCAGGGAGGGCACATAAGGTAATAAAACATCACATGGAATGTTGCTAGATGCTAGGGTTCAGTGAACACACAAGGGGCAATAGTGGTCAGTTTAAATTTAGGAGATAGTAACAGATGATAGTGTCACAAATATAGATATGGGCAGGGGAACGAGATGGGGCTTTCAAAATAATTACATAACTCTTAAATAAGGCATATGCACAGTTAAGATGACAAGGGAAAAATCAAGTTTAAAATAGTAAATCTAATGAGAGAGAATGGCAGCAGGTATTACACAGGCAGGAAAGGGTTAAAAGTTGCTGGTGAGGCCAAAATGCGTACCTGTGAATGAGAGAGGAGACATATCAGGATGCAGGTGGTGGTGATATGGAGGAAGAGTGATGTGGTTCTGGGTCCATAGAGTGAATTCAGGTTAAATTCGCTGCAGACTTAGAAGGAGTCAGACTTGGAATGGAGTCTGAATTGCAGCCATAGTGACTTGCAGCCACTATTCACTCAATATGACCAGTTTCTAAGTGCCTGTGATTAGTTCATGCACAACACTTGGGCCTAAAGGGTGGGGCTAGGTCAGTCCTTAAAGTTTGGTCAGGGAGGGCACATAAGGTAATAAAACATCACATGGAATGTTGCTAGATGCTAGGGTTCAGTGAACACACAAGGGGCAATAGTGGTCAGTTTAAATTTAGGAGATAGTAACAGATGATAGTGTCACAAATATAGATATGGGCAGGGGAACGAGATGGGGCTTTCAAAATAATTACATAACTCTTAAATAAGGCATATGCACAGTTAAGATGACAAGGGAAAAATCAAGTTTAAAATAGTAAATCTAATGAGAGAGAATGGCAGCAGGTATTACACAGGCAGGAAAGGGTTAAAAGTTGCTGGTGAGGCCAAAATGCGTACCTGTGAATGAGAGAGGAGACATATCAGGATGCAGGTGGTGGTGATATGGAGGAAGAGTGATGTGGTTCTGGGTCCATAGAGTGAATTCAGGTTAAATTCGCTGCAGACTTAGAAGGAGTCAGACTTGGAATGGAGTCTGAATTGCAGCCATAGTGACTTGCAGCCACTATTCACTCAATATGACCAGTTTCTAAGTGCCTGTGATTAGTTCATGCACAACACTTGGGCCTAAAGGGTGGGGCTAGGTCAGTCCTTAAAGTTTGGTCAGGGAGGGCACATAAGGTAATAAAACATCACATGGAATGTTGCTAGATGCTAGGGTTCAGTGAACACACAAGGGGCAATAGTGGTCAGTTTAAATTTAGGAGATAGTAACAGATGATAGTGTCACAAATATAGATATGGGCAGGGGAACGAGATGGGGCTTTCAAAATAATTACATAACTCTTAAATAAGGCATATGCACAGTTAAGATGACAAGGGAAAAATCAAGTTTAAAATAGTAAATCTAATGAGAGAGAATGGCAGCAGGTATTACACAGGCAGGAAAGGGTTAAAAGTTGCTGGTGAGGCCAAAATGCGTACCTGTGAATGAGAGAGGAGACATATCAGGATGCAGGTGGTGGTGATATGGAGGAAGAGTGATGTGGTTCTGGGTCCATAGAGTGAATTCAGGTTAAATTCGCTGCAGACTTAGAAGGAGTCAGACTTGGAATGGAGTCTGAATTGCAGCCATAGTGACTTGCAGCCACTATTCACTCAATATGACCAGTTTCTAAGTGCCTGTGATTAGTTCATGCACAACACTTGGGCCTAAAGGGTGGGGCTAGGTCAGTCCTTAAAGTTTGGTCAGGGAGGGCACATAAGGTAATAAAACATCACATGGAATGTTGCTAGATGCTAGGGTTCAGTGAACACACAAGGGGCAATAGTGGTCAGTTTAAATTTAGGAGATAGTAACAGATGATAGTGTCACAAATATAGATATGGGCAGGGGAACGAGATGGGGCTTTCAAAATAATTACATAACTCTTAAATAAGGCATATGCACAGTTAAGATGACAAGGGAAAAATCAAGTTTAAAATAGTAAATCTAATGAGAGAGAATGGCAGCAGGTATTACACAGGCAGGAAAGGGTTAAAAGTTGCTGGTGAGGCCAAAATGCGTACCTGTGAATGAGAGAGGAGACATATCAGGATGCAGGTGGTGGTGATATGGAGGAAGAGTGATGTGGTTCTGGGTCCATAGAGTGAATTCAGGTTAAATTCGCTGCAGACTTAGAAGGAGTCAGACTTGGAATGGAGTCTGAATTGCAGCCATAGTGACTTGCAGCCACTATTCACTCAATATGACCAGTTTCTAAGTGCCTGTGATTAGTTCATGCACAACACTTGGGCCTAAAGGGTGGGGCTAGGTCAGTCCTTAAAGTTTGGTCAGGGAGGGCACATAAGGTAATAAAACATCACATGGAATGTTGCTAGATGCTAGGGTTCAGTGAACACACAAGGGGCAATAGTGGTCAGTTTAAATTTAGGAGATAGTAACAGATGATAGTGTCACAAATATAGATATGGGCAGGGGAACGAGATGGGGCTTTCAAAATAATTACATAACTCTTAAATAAGGCATATGCACAGTTAAGATGACAAGGGAAAAATCAAGTTTAAAATAGTAAATCTAATGAGAGAGAATGGCAGCAGGTATTACACAGGCAGGAAAGGGTTAAAAGTTGCTGGTGAGGCCAAAATGCGTACCTGTGAATGAGAGAGGAGACATATCAGGATGCAGGTGGTGGTGATATGGAGGAAGAGTGATGTGGTTCTGGGTCCATAGAGTGAATTCAGGTTAAATTCGCTGCAGACTTAGAAGGAGTCAGACTTGGAATGGAGTCTGAATTGCAGCCATAGTGACTTGCAGCCACTATTCACTCAATATGACCAGTTTCTAAGTGCCTGTGATTAGTTCATGCACAACACTTGGGCCTAAAGGGTGGGGCTAGGTCAGTCCTTAAAGTTTGGTCAGGGAGGGCACATAAGGTAATAAAACATCACATGGAATGTTGCTAGATGCTAGGGTTCAGTGAACACACAAGGGGCAATAGTGGTCAGTTTAAATTTAGGAGATAGTAACAGATGATAGTGTCACAAATATAGATATGGGCAGGGGAACGAGATGGGGCTTTCAAAATAATTACATAACTCTTAAATAAGGCATATGCACAGTTAAGATGACAAGGGAAAAATCAAGTTTAAAATAGTAAATCTAATGAGAGAGAATGGCAGCAGGTATTACACAGGCAGGAAAGGGTTAAAAGTTGCTGGTGAGGCCAAAATGCGTACCTGTGAATGAGAGAGGAGACATATCAGGATGCAGGTGGTGGTGATATGGAGGAAGAGTGATGTGGTTCTGGGTCCATAGAGTGAATTCAGGTTAAATTCGCTGCAGACTTAGAAGGAGTCAGACTTGGAATGGAGTCTGAATTGCAGCCATAGTGACTTGCAGCCACTATTCACTCAATATGACCAGTTTCTAAGTGCCTGTGATTAGTTCATGCACAACACTTGGGCCTAAAGGGTGGGGCTAGGTCAGTCCTTAAAGTTTGGTCAGGGAGGGCACATAAGGTAATAAAACATCACATGGAATGTTGCTAGATGCTAGGGTTCAGTGAACACACAAGGGGCAATAGTGGTCAGTTTAAATTTAGGAGATAGTAACAGATGATAGTGTCACAAATATAGATATGGGCAGGGGAACGAGATGGGGCTTTCAAAATAATTACATAACTCTTAAATAAGGCATATGCACAGTTAAGATGACAAGGGAAAAATCAAGTTTAAAATAGTAAATCTAATGAGAGAGAATGGCAGCAGGTATTACACAGGCAGGAAAGGGTTAAAAGTTGCTGGTGAGGCCAAAATGCGTACCTGTGAATGAGAGAGGAGACATATCAGGATGCAGGTGGTGGTGATATGGAGGAAGAGTGATGTGGTTCTGGGTCCATAGAGTGAATTCAGGTTAAATTCGCTGCAGACTTAGAAGGAGTCAGACTTGGAATGGAGTCTGAATTGCAGCCATAGTGACTTGCAGCCACTATTCACTCAATATGACCAGTTTCTAAGTGCCTGTGATTAGTTCATGCACAACACTTGGGCCTAAAGGGTGGGGCTAGGTCAGTCCTTAAAGTTTGGTCAGGGAGGGCACATAAGGTAATAAAACATCACATGGAATGTTGCTAGATGCTAGGGTTCAGTGAACACACAAGGGGCAATAGTGGTCAGTTTAAATTTAGGAGATAGTAACAGATGATAGTGTCACAAATATAGATATGGGCAGGGGAACGAGATGGGGCTTTCAAAATAATTACATAACTCTTAAATAAGGCATATGCACAGTTAAGATGACAAGGGAAAAATCAAGTTTAAAATAGTAAATCTAATGAGAGAGAATGGCAGCAGGTATTACACAGGCAGGAAAGGGTTAAAAGTTGCTGGTGAGGCCAAAATGCGTACCTGTGAATGAGAGAGGAGACATATCAGGATGCAGGTGGTGGTGATATGGAGGAAGAGTGATGTGGTTCTGGGTCCATAGAGTGAATTCAGGTTAAATTCGCTGCAGACTTAGAAGGAGTCAGACTTGGAATGGAGTCTGAATTGCAGCCATAGTGACTTGCAGCCACTATTCACTCAATATGACCAGTTTCTAAGTGCCTGTGATTAGTTCATGCACAACACTTGGGCCTAAAGGGTGGGGCTAGGTCAGTCCTTAAAGTTTGGTCAGGGAGGGCACATAAGGTAATAAAACATCACATGGAATGTTGCTAGATGCTAGGGTTCAGTGAACACACAAGGGGCAATAGTGGTCAGTTTAAATTTAGGAGATAGTAACAGATGATAGTGTCACAAATATAGATATGGGCAGGGGAACGAGATGGGGCTTTCAAAATAATTACATAACTCTTAAATAAGGCATATGCACAGTTAAGATGACAAGGGAAAAATCAAGTTTAAAATAGTAAATCTAATGAGAGAGAATGGCAGCAGGTATTACACAGGCAGGAAAGGGTTAAAAGTTGCTGGTGAGGCCAAAATGCGTACCTGTGAATGAGAGAGGAGACATATCAGGATGCAGGTGGTGGTGATATGGAGGAAGAGTGATGTGGTTCTGGGTCCATAGAGTGAATTCAGGTTAAATTCGCTGCAGACTTAGAAGGAGTCAGACTTGGAATGGAGTCTGAATTGCAGCCATAGTGACTTGCAGCCACTATTCACTCAATATGACCAGTTTCTAAGTGCCTGTGATTAGTTCATGCACAACACTTGGGCCTAAAGGGTGGGGCTAGGTCAGTCCTTAAAGTTTGGTCAGGGAGGGCACATAAGGTAATAAAACATCACATGGAATGTTGCTAGATGCTAGGGTTCAGTGAACACAGAAGGGGCAATAGTGGTCAGTTTAAATTTAGGAGATAGTAACAGATGATAGTGTCACAAATATAGATATGGGCAGGGGAACGAGATGGGGCTTTCAAAATAATTACATAACTCTTAAATAAGGCATATGCACAGTTAAGATGACAAGGGAAAAATCAAGTTTAAAATAGTAAATCTAATGAGAGAGAATGGCAGCAGGTATTACACAGGCAGGAAAGGGTTAAAAGTTGCTGGTGAGGCCAAAATGCGTACCTGTGAATGAGAGAGGAGACATATCAGGATGCAGGTGGTGGTGATATGGAGGAAGAGTGATGTGGTTCTGGGTCCATAGAGTGAATTCAGGTTAAATTCGCTGCAGACTTAGAAGGAGTCAGACTTGGAATGGAGTCTGAATTGCAGCCATAGTGACTTGCAGCCACTATTCACTCAATATGACCAGTTTCTAAGTGCCTGTGATTAGTTCATGCACAACACTTGGGCCTAAAGGGTGGGGCTAGGTCAGTCCTTAAAGTTTGGTCAGGGAGGGCACATAAGGTAATAAAACATCACATGGAATGTTGCTAGATGCTAGGGTTCAGTGAACACACAAGGGGCAATAGTGGTCAGTTTAAATTTAGGAGATAGTAACAGATGATAGTGTCACAAATATAGATATGGGCAGGGGAACGAGATGGGGCTTTCAAAATAATTACATAACTCTTAAATAAGGCATATGCACAGTTAAGATGACAAGGGAAAAATCAAGTTTAAAATAGTAAATCTAATGAGAGAGAATGGCAGCAGGTATTACACAGGCAGGAAAGGGTTAAAAGTTGCTGGTGAGGCCAAAATGCGTACCTGTGAATGAGAGAGGAGACATATCAGGATGCAGGTGGTGGTGATATGGAGGAAGAGTGATGTGGTTCTGGGTCCATAGAGTGAATTCAGGTTAAATTCGCTGCAGACTTAGAAGGAGTCAGACTTGGAATGGAGTCTGAATTGCAGCCATAGTGACTTGCAGCCACTATTCACTCAATATGACCAGTTTCTAAGTGCCTGTGATTAGTTCATGCACAACACTTGGGCCTAAAGGGTGGGGCTAGGTCAGTCCTTAAAGTTTGGTCAGGGAGGGCACATAAGGTAATAAAACATCACATGGAATGTTGCTAGATGCTAGGGTTCAGTGAACACACAAGGGGCAATAGTGGTCAGTTTAAATTTAGGAGATAGTAACAGATGATAGTGTCACAAATATAGATATGGGCAGGGGAACGAGATGGGGCTTTCAAAATAATTACATAACTCTTAAATAAGGCATATGCACAGTTAAGATGACAAGGGAAAAATCAAGTTTAAAATAGTAAATCTAATGAGAGAGAATGGCAGCAGGTATTACACAGGCAGGAAAGGGTTAAAAGTTGCTGGTGAGGCCAAAATGCGTACCTGTGAATGAGAGAGGAGACATATCAGGATGCAGGTGGTGGTGATATGGAGGAAGAGTGATGTGGTTCTGGGTCCATAGAGTGAATTCAGGTTAAATTCGCTGCAGACTTAGAAGGAGTCAGACTTGGAATGGAGTCTGAATTGCAGCCATAGTGACTTGCAGCCACTATTCACTCAATATGACCAGTTTCTAAGTGCCTGTGATTAGTTCATGCACAACACTTGGGCCTAAAGGGTGGGGCTAGGTCAGTCCTTAAAGTTTGGTCAGGGAGGGCACATAAGGTAATAAAACATCACATGGAATGTTGCTAGATGCTAGGGTTCAGTGAACACACAAGGGGCAATAGTGGTCAGTTTAAATTTAGGAGATAGTAACAGATGATAGTGTCACAAATATAGATATGGGCAGGGGAACGAGATGGGGCTTTCAAAATAATTACATAACTCTTAAATAAGGCATATGCACAGTTAAGATGACAAGGGAAAAATCAAGTTTAAAATAGTAAATCTAATGAGAGAGAATGGCAGCAGGTATTACACAGGCAGGAAAGGGTTAAAAGTTGCTGGTGAGGCCAAAATGCGTACCTGTGAATGAGAGAGGAGACATATCAGGATGCAGGTGGTGGTGATATGGAGGAAGAGTGATGTGGTTCTGGGTCCATAGAGTGAATTCAGGTTAAATTCGCTGCAGACTTAGAAGGAGTCAGACTTGGAATGGAGTCTGAATTGCAGCCATAGTGACTTGCAGCCACTATTCACTCAATATGACCAGTTTCTAAGTGCCTGTGATTAGTTCATGCACAACACTTGGGCCTAAAGGGTGGGGCTAGGTCAGTCCTTAAAGTTTGGTCAGGGAGGGCACATAAGGTAATAAAACATCACATGGAATGTTGCTAGATGCTAGGGTTCAGTGAACACACAAGGGGCAATAGTGGTCAGTTTAAATTTAGGAGATAGTAACAGATGATAGTGTCACAAATATAGATATGGGCAGGGGAACGAGATGGGGCTTTCAAAATAATTACATAACTCTTAAATAAGGCATATGCACAGTTAAGATGACAAGGGAAAAATCAAGTTTAAAATAGTAAATCTAATGAGAGAGAATGGCAGCAGGTATTACACAGGCAGGAAAGGGTTAAAAGTTGCTGGTGAGGCCAAAATGCGTACCTGTGAATGAGAGAGGAGACATATCAGGATGCAGGTGGTGGTGATATGGAGGAAGAGTGATGTGGTTCTGGGTCCATAGAGTGAATTCAGGTTAAATTCGCTGCAGACTTAGAAGGAGTCAGACTTGGAATGGAGTCTGAATTGCAGCCATAGTGACTTGCAGCCACTATTCACTCAATATGACCAGTTTCTAAGTGCCTGTGATTAGTTCATGCACAACACTTGGGCCTAAAGGGTGGGGCTAGGTCAGTCCTTAAAGTTTGGTCAGGGAGGGCACATAAGGTAATAAAACATCACATGGAATGTTGCTAGATGCTAGGGTTCAGTGAACACACAAGGGGCAATAGTGGTCAGTTTAAATTTAGGAGATAGTAACAGATGATAGTGTCACAAATATAGATATGGGCAGGGGAACGAGATGGGGCTTTCAAAATAATTACATAACTCTTAAATAAGGCATATGCACAGTTAAGATGACAAGGGAAAAATCAAGTTTAAAATAGTAAATCTAATGAGAGAGAATGGCAGCAGGTATTACACAGGCAGGAAAGGGTTAAAAGTTGCTGGTGAGGCCAAAATGCGTACCTGTGAATGAGAGAGGAGACATATCAGGATGCAGGTGGTGGTGATATGGAGGAAGAGTGATGTGGTTCTGGGTCCATAGAGTGAATTCAGGTTAAATTCGCTGCAGACTTAGAAGGAGTCAGACTTGGAATGGAGTCTGAATTGCAGCCATAGTGACTTGCAGCCACTATTCACTCAATATGACCAGTTTCTAAGTGCCTGTGATTAGTTCATGCACAACACTTGGGCCTAAAGGGTGGGGCTAGGTCAGTCCTTAAAGTTTGGTCAGGGAGGGCACATAAGGTAATAAAACATCACATGGAATGTTGCTAGATGCTAGGGTTCAGTGAACACACAAGGGGCAATAGTGGTCAGTTTAAATTTAGGAGATAGTAACAGATGATAGTGTCACAAATATAGATATGGGCAGGGGAACGAGATGGGGCTTTCAAAATAATTACATAACTCTTAAATAAGGCATATGCACAGTTAAGATGACAAGGGAAAAATCAAGTTTAAAATAGTAAATCTAATGAGAGAGAATGGCAGCAGGTATTACACAGGCAGGAAAGGGTTAAAAGTTGCTGGTGAGGCCAAAATGCGTACCTGTGAATGAGAGAGGAGACATATCAGGATGCAGGTGGTGGTGATATGGAGGAAGAGTGATGTGGTTCTGGGTCCATAGAGTGAATTCAGGTTAAATTCGCTGCAGACTTAGAAGGAGTCAGACTTGGAATGGAGTCTGAATTGCAGCCATAGTGACTTGCAGCCACTATTCACTCAATATGACCAGTTTCTAAGTGCCTGTGATTAGTTCATGCACAACACTTGGGCCTAAAGGGTGGGGCTAGGTCAGTCCTTAAAGTTTGGTCAGGGAGGGCACATAAGGTAATAAAACATCACATGGAATGTTGCTAGATGCTAGGGTTCAGTGAACACACAAGGGGCAATAGTGGTCAGTTTAAATTTAGGAGATAGTAACAGATGATAGTGTCACAAATATAGATATGGGCAGGGGAACGAGATGGGGCTTTCAAAATAATTACATAACTCTTAAATAAGGCATATGCACAGTTAAGATGACAAGGGAAAAATCAAGTTTAAAATAGTAAATCTAATGAGAGAGAATGGCAGCAGGTATTACACAGGCAGGAAAGGGTTAAAAGTTGCTGGTGAGGCCAAAATGCGTACCTGTGAATGAGAGAGGAGACATATCAGGATGCAGGTGGTGGTGATATGGAGGAAGAGTGATGTGGTTCTGGGTCCATAGAGTGAATTCAGGTTAAATTCGCTGCAGACTTAGAAGGAGTCAGACTTGGAATGGAGTCTGAATTGCAGCCATAGTGACTTGCAGCCACTATTCACTCAATATGACCAGTTTCTAAGTGCCTGTGATTAGTTCATGCACAACACTTGGGCCTAAAGGGTGGGGCTAGGTCAGTCCTTAAAGTTTGGTCAGGGAGGGCACATAAGGTAATAAAACATCACATGGAATGTTGCTAGATGCTAGGGTTCAGTGAACACACAAGGGGCAATAGTGGTCAGTTTAAATTTAGGAGATAGTAACAGATGATAGTGTCACAAATATAGATATGGGCAGGGGAACGAGATGGGGCTTTCAAAATAATTACATAACTCTTAAATAAGGCATATGCACAGTTAAGATGACAAGGGAAAAATCAAGTTTAAAATAGTAAATCTAATGAGAGAGAATGGCAGCAGGTATTACACAGGCAGGAAAGGGTTAAAAGTTGCTGGTGAGGCCAAAATGCGTACCTGTGAATGAGAGAGGAGACATATCAGGATGCAGGTGGTGGTGATATGGAGGAAGAGTGATGTGGTTCTGGGTCCATAGAGTGAATTCAGGTTAAATTCGCTGCAGACTTAGAAGGAGTCAGACTTGGAATGGAGTCTGAATTGCAGCCATAGTGACTTGCAGCCACTATTCACTCAATATGACCAGTTTCTAAGTGCCTGTGATTAGTTCATGCACAACACTTGGGCCTAAAGGGTGGGGCTAGGTCAGTCCTTAAAGTTTGGTCAGGGAGGGCACATAAGGTAATAAAACATCACATGGAATGTTGCTAGATGCTAGGGTTCAGTGAACACACAAGGGGCAATAGTGGTCAGTTTAAATTTAGGAGATAGTAACAGATGATAGTGTCACAAATATAGATATGGGCAGGGGAACGAGATGGGGCTTTCAAAATAATTACATAACTCTTAAATAAGGCATATGCACAGTTAAGATGACAAGGGAAAAATCAAGTTTAAAATAGTAAATCTAATGAGAGAGAATGGCAGCAGGTATTACACAGGCAGGAAAGGGTTAAAAGTTGCTGGTGAGGCCAAAATGCGTACCTGTGAATGAGAGAGGAGACATATCAGGATGCAGGTGGTGGTGATATGGAGGAAGAGTGATGTGGTTCTGGGTCCATAGAGTGAATTCAGGTTAAATTCGCTGCAGACTTAGAAGGAGTCAGACTTGGAATGGAGTCTGAATTGCAGCCATAGTGACTTGCAGCCACTATTCACTCAATATGACCAGTTTCTAAGTGCCTGTGATTAGTTCATGCACAACACTTGGGCCTAAAGGGTGGGGCTAGGTCAGTCCTTAAAGTTTGGTCAGGGAGGGCACATAAGGTAATAAAACATCACATGGAATGTTGCTAGATGCTAGGGTTCAGTGAACACACAAGGGGCAATAGTGGTCAGTTTAAATTTAGGAGATAGTAACAGATGATAGTGTCACAAATATAGATATGGGCAGGGGAACGAGATGGGGCTTTCAAAATAATTACATAACTCTTAAATAAGGCATATGCACAGTTAAGATGACAAGGGAAAAATCAAGTTTAAAATAGTAAATCTAATGAGAGAGAATGGCAGCAGGTATTACACAGGCAGGAAAGGGTTAAAAGTTGCTGGTGAGGCCAAAATGCGTACCTGTGAATGAGAGAGGAGACATATCAGGATGCAGGTGGTGGTGATATGGAGGAAGAGTGATGTGGTTCTGGGTCCATAGAGTGAATTCAGGTTAAATTCGCTGCAGACTTAGAAGGAGTCAGACTTGGAATGGAGTCTGAATTGCAGCCATAGTGACTTGCAGCCACTATTCACTCAATATGACCAGTTTCTAAGTGCCTGTGATTAGTTCATGCACAACACTTGGGCCTAAAGGGTGGGGCTAGGTCAGTCCTTAAAGTTTGGTCAGGGAGGGCACATAAGGTAATAAAACATCACATGGAATGTTGCTAGATGCTAGGGTTCAGTGAACACACAAGGGGCAATAGTGGTCAGTTTAAATTTAGGAGATAGTAACAGATGATAGTGTCACAAATATAGATATGGGCAGGGGAACGAGATGGGGCTTTCAAAATAATTACATAACTCTTAAATAAGGCATATGCACAGTTAAGATGACAAGGGAAAAATCAAGTTTAAAATAGTAAATCTAATGAGAGAGAATGGCAGCAGGTATTACACAGGCAGGAAAGGGTTAAAAGTTGCTGGTGAGGCCAAAATGCGTACCTGTGAATGAGAGAGGAGACATATCAGGATGCAGGTGGTGGTGATATGGAGGAAGAGTGATGTGGTTCTGGGTCCATAGAGTGAATTCAGGTTAAATTCGCTGCAGACTTAGAAGGAGTCAGACTTGGAATGGAGTCTGAATTGCAGCCATAGTGACTTGCAGCCACTATTCACTCAATATGACCAGTTTCTAAGTGCCTGTGATTAGTTCATGCACAACACTTGGGCCTAAAGGGTGGGGCTAGGTCAGTCCTTAAAGTTTGGTCAGGGAGGGCACATAAGGTAATAAAACATCACATGGAATGTTGCTAGATGCTAGGGTTCAGTGAACACACAAGGGGCAATAGTGGTCAGTTTAAATTTAGGAGATAGTAACAGATGATAGTGTCACAAATATAGATATGGGCAGGGGAACGAGATGGGGCTTTCAAAATAATTACATAACTCTTAAATAAGGCATATGCACAGTTAAGATGACAAGGGAAAAATCAAGTTTAAAATAGTAAATCTAATGAGAGAGAATGGCAGCAGGTATTACACAGGCAGGAAAGGGTTAAAAGTTGCTGGTGAGGCCAAAATGCGTACCTGTGAATGAGAGAGGAGACATATCAGGATGCAGGTGGTGGTGATATGGAGGAAGAGTGATGTGGTTCTGGGTCCATAGAGTGAATTCAGGTTAAATTCGCTGCAGACTTAGAAGGAGTCAGACTTGGAATGGAGTCTGAATTGCAGCCATAGTGACTTGCAGCCACTATTCACTCAATATGACCAGTTTCTAAGTGCCTGTGATTAGTTCATGCACAACACTTGGGCCTAAAGGGTGGGGCTAGGTCAGTCCTTAAAGTTTGGTCAGGGAGGGCACATAAGGTAATAAAACATCACATGGAATGTTGCTAGATGCTAGGGTTCAGTGAACACACAAGGGGCAATAGTGGTCAGTTTAAATTTAGGAGATAGTAACAGATGATAGTGTCACAAATATAGATATGGGCAGGGGAACGAGATGGGGCTTTCAAAATAATTACATAACTCTTAAATAAGGCATATGCACAGTTAAGATGACAAGGGAAAAATCAAGTTTAAAATAGTAAATCTAATGAGAGAGAATGGCAGCAGGTATTACACAGGCAGGAAAGGGTTAAAAGTTGCTGGTGAGGCCAAAATGCGTACCTGTGAATGAGAGAGGAGACATATCAGGATGCAGGTGGTGGTGATATGGAGGAAGAGTGATGTGGTTCTGGGTCCATAGAGTGAATTCAGGTTAAATTCGCTGCAGACTTAGAAGGAGTCAGACTTGGAATGGAGTCTGAATTGCAGCCATAGTGACTTGCAGCCACTATTCACTCAATATGACCAGTTTCTAAGTGCCTGTGATTAGTTCATGCACAACACTTGGGCCTAAAGGGTGGGGCTAGGTCAGTCCTTAAAGTTTGGTCAGGGAGGGCACATAAGGTAATAAAACATCACATGGAATGTTGCTAGATGCTAGGGTTCAGTGAACACACAAGGGGCAATAGTGGTCAGTTTAAATTTAGGAGATAGTAACAGATGATAGTGTCACAAATATAGATATGGGCAGGGGAACGAGATGGGGCTTTCAAAATAATTACATAACTCTTAAATAAGGCATATGCACAGTTAAGATGACAAGGGAAAAATCAAGTTTAAAATAGTAAATCTAATGAGAGAGAATGGCAGCAGGTATTACACAGGCAGGAAAGGGTTAAAAGTTGCTGGTGAGGCCAAAATGCGTACCTGTGAATGAGAGAGGAGACATATCAGGATGCAGGTGGTGGTGATATGGAGGAAGAGTGATGTGGTTCTGGGTCCATAGAGTGAATTCAGGTTAAATTCGCTGCAGACTTAGAAGGAGTCAGACTTGGAATGGAGTCTGAATTGCAGCCATAGTGACTTGCAGCCACTATTCACTCAATATGACCAGTTTCTAAGTGCCTGTGATTAGTTCATGCACAACACTTGGGCCTAAAGGGTGGGGCTAGGTCAGTCCTTAAAGTTTGGTCAGGGAGGGCACATAAGGTAATAAAACATCACATGGAATGTTGCTAGATGCTAGGGTTCAGTGAACACACAAGGGGCAATAGTGGTCAGTTTAAATTTAGGAGATAGTAACAGATGATAGTGTCACAAATATAGATATGGGCAGGGGAACGAGATGGGGCTTTCAAAATAATTACATAACTCTTAAATAAGGCATATGCACAGTTAAGATGACAAGGGAAAAATCAAGTTTAAAATAGTAAATCTAATGAGAGAGAATGGCAGCAGGTATTACACAGGCAGGAAAGGGTTAAAAGTTGCTGGTGAGGCCAAAATGCGTACCTGTGAATGAGAGAGGAGACATATCAGGATGCAGGTGGTGGTGATATGGAGGAAGAGTGATGTGGTTCTGGGTCCATAGAGTGAATTCAGGTTAAATTCGCTGCAGACTTAGAAGGAGTCAGACTTGGAATGGAGTCTGAATTGCAGCCATAGTGACTTGCAGCCACTATTCACTCAATATGACCAGTTTCTAAGTGCCTGTGATTAGTTCATGCACAACACTTGGGCCTAAAGGGTGGGGCTAGGTCAGTCCTTAAAGTTTGGTCAGGGAGGGCACATAAGGTAATAAAACATCACATGGAATGTTGCTAGATGCTAGGGTTCAGTGAACACACAAGGGGCAATAGTGGTCAGTTTAAATTTAGGAGATAGTAACAGATGATAGTGTCACAAATATAGATATGGGCAGGGGAACGAGATGGGGCTTTCAAAATAATTACATAACTCTTAAATAAGGCATATGCACAGTTAAGATGACAAGGGAAAAATCAAGTTTAAAATAGTAAATCTAATGAGAGAGAATGGCAGCAGGTATTACACAGGCAGGAAAGGGTTAAAAGTTGCTGGTGAGGCCAAAATGCGTACCTGTGAATGAGAGAGGAGACATATCAGGATGCAGGTGGTGGTGATATGGAGGAAGAGTGATGTGGTTCTGGGTCCATAGAGTGAATTCAGGTTAAATTCGCTGCAGACTTAGAAGGAGTCAGACTTGGAATGGAGTCTGAATTGCAGCCATAGTGACTTGCAGCCACTATTCACTCAATATGACCAGTTTCTAAGTGCCTGTGATTAGTTCATGCACAACACTTGGGCCTAAAGGGTGGGGCTAGGTCAGTCCTTAAAGTTTGGTCAGGGAGGGCACATAAGGTAATAAAACATCACATGGAATGTTGCTAGATGCTAGGGTTCAGTGAACACACAAGGGGCAATAGTGGTCAGTTTAAATTTAGGAGATAGTAACAGATGATAGTGTCACAAATATAGATATGGGCAGGGGAACGAGATGGGGCTTTCAAAATAATTACATAACTCTTAAATAAGGCATATGCACAGTTAAGATGACAAGGGAAAAATCAAGTTTAAAATAGTAAATCTAATGAGAGAGAATGGCAGCAGGTATTACACAGGCAGGAAAGGGTTAAAAGTTGCTGGTGAGGCCAAAATGCGTACCTGTGAATGAGAGAGGAGACATATCAGGATGCAGGTGGTGGTGATATGGAGGAAGAGTGATGTGGTTCTGGGTCCATAGAGTGAATTCAGGTTAAATTCGCTGCAGACTTAGAAGGAGTCAGACTTGGAATGGAGTCTGAATTGCAGCCATAGTGACTTGCAGCCACTATTCACTCAATATGACCAGTTTCTAAGTGCCTGTGATTAGTTCATGCACAACACTTGGGCCTAAAGGGTGGGGCTAGGTCAGTCCTTAAAGTTTGGTCAGGGAGGGCACATAAGGTAATAAAACATCACATGGAATGTTGCTAGATGCTAGGGTTCAGTGAACACACAAGGGGCAATAGTGGTCAGTTTAAATTTAGGAGATAGTAACAGATGATAGTGTCACAAATATAGATATGGGCAGGGGAACGAGATGGGGCTTTCAAAATAATTACATAACTCTTAAATAAGGCATATGCACAGTTAAGATGACAAGGGAAAAATCAAGTTTAAAATAGTAAATCTAATGAGAGAGAATGGCAGCAGGTATTACACAGGCAGGAAAGGGTTAAAAGTTGCTGGTGAGGCCAAAATGCGTACCTGTGAATGAGAGAGGAGACATATCAGGATGCAGGTGGTGGTGATATGGAGGAAGAGTGATGTGGTTCTGGGTCCATAGAGTGAATTCAGGTTAAATTCGCTGCAGACTTAGAAGGAGTCAGACTTGGAATGGAGTCTGAATTGCAGCCATAGTGACTTGCAGCCACTATTCACTCAATATGACCAGTTTCTAAGTGCCTGTGATTAGTTCATGCACAACACTTGGGCCTAAAGGGTGGGGCTAGGTCAGTCCTTAAAGTTTGGTCAGGGAGGGCACATAAGGTAATAAAACATCACATGGAATGTTGCTAGATGCTAGGGTTCAGTGAACACACAAGGGGCAATAGTGGTCAGTTTAAATTTAGGAGATAGTAACAGATGATAGTGTCACAAATATAGATATGGGCAGGGGAACGAGATGGGGCTTTCAAAATAATTACATAACTCTTAAATAAGGCATATGCACAGTTAAGATGACAAGGGAAAAATCAAGTTTAAAATAGTAAATCTAATGAGAGAGAATGGCAGCAGGTATTACACAGGCAGGAAAGGGTTAAAAGTTGCTGGTGAGGCCAAAATGCGTACCTGTGAATGAGAGAGGAGACATATCAGGATGCAGGTGGTGGTGATATGGAGGAAGAGTGATGTGGTTCTGGGTCCATAGAGTGAATTCAGGTTAAATTCGCTGCAGACTTAGAAGGAGTCAGACTTGGAATGGAGTCTGAATTGCAGCCATAGTGACTTGCAGCCACTATTCACTCAATATGACCAGTTTCTAAGTGCCTGTGATTAGTTCATGCACAACACTTGGGCCTAAAGGGTGGGGCTAGGTCAGTCCTTAAAGTTTGGTCAGGGAGGGCACATAAGGTAATAAAACATCACATGGAATGTTGCTAGATGCTAGGGTTCAGTGAACACACAAGGGGCAATAGTGGTCAGTTTAAATTTAGGAGATAGTAACAGATGATAGTGTCACAAATATAGATATGGGCAGGGGAACGAGATGGGGCTTTCAAAATAATTACATAACTCTTAAATAAGGCATATGCACAGTTAAGATGACAAGGGAAAAATCAAGTTTAAAATAGTAAATCTAATGAGAGAGAATGGCAGCAGGTATTACACAGGCAGGAAAGGGTTAAAAGTTGCTGGTGAGGCCAAAATGCGTACCTGTGAATGAGAGAGGAGACATATCAGGATGCAGGTGGTGGTGATATGGAGGAAGAGTGATGTGGTTCTGGGTCCATAGAGTGAATTCAGGTTAAATTCGCTGCAGACTTAGAAGGAGTCAGACTTGGAATGGAGTCTGAATTGCAGCCATAGTGACTTGCAGCCACTATTCACTCAATATGACCAGTTTCTAAGTGCCTGTGATTAGTTCATGCACAACACTTGGGCCTAAAGGGTGGGGCTAGGTCAGTCCTTAAAGTTTGGTCAGGGAGGGCACATAAGGTAATAAAACATCACATGGAATGTTGCTAGATGCTAGGGTTCAGTGAACACACAAGGGGCAATAGTGGTCAGTTTAAATTTAGGAGATAGTAACAGATGATAGTGTCACAAATATAGATATGGGCAGGGGAACGAGATGGGGCTTTCAAAATAATTACATAACTCTTAAATAAGGCATATGCACAGTTAAGATGACAAGGGAAAAATCAAGTTTAAAATAGTAAATCTAATGAGAGAGAATGGCAGCAGGTATTACACAGGCAGGAAAGGGTTAAAAGTTGCTGGTGAGGCCAAAATGCGTACCTGTGAATGAGAGAGGAGACATATCAGGATGCAGGTGGTGGTGATATGGAGGAAGAGTGATGTGGTTCTGGGTCCATAGAGTGAATTCAGGTTAAATTCGCTGCAGACTTAGAAGGAGTCAGACTTGGAATGGAGTCTGAATTGCAGCCATAGTGACTTGCAGCCACTATTCACTCAATATGACCAGTTTCTAAGTGCCTGTGATTAGTTCATGCACAACACTTGGGCCTAAAGGGTGGGGCTAGGTCAGTCCTTAAAGTTTGGTCAGGGAGGGCACATAAGGTAATAAAACATCACATGGAATGTTGCTAGATGCTAGGGTTCAGTGAACACACAAGGGGCAATAGTGGTCAGTTTAAATTTAGGAGATAGTAACAGATGATAGTGTCACAAATATAGATATGGGCAGGGGAACGAGATGGGGCTTTCAAAATAATTACATAACTCTTAAATAAGGCATATGCACAGTTAAGATGACAAGGGAAAAATCAAGTTTAAAATAGTAAATCTAATGAGAGAGAATGGCAGCAGGTATTACACAGGCAGGAAAGGGTTAAAAGTTGCTGGTGAGGCCAAAATGCGTACCTGTGAATGAGAGAGGAGACATATCAGGATGCAGGTGGTGGTGATATGGAGGAAGAGTGATGTGGTTCTGGGTCCATAGAGTGAATTCAGGTTAAATTCGCTGCAGACTTAGAAGGAGTCAGACTTGGAATGGAGTCTGAATTGCAGCCATAGTGACTTGCAGCCACTATTCACTCAATATGACCAGTTTCTAAGTGCCTGTGATTAGTTCATGCACAACACTTGGGCCTAAAGGGTGGGGCTAGGTCAGTCCTTAAAGTTTGGTCAGGGAGGGCACATAAGGTAATAAAACATCACATGGAATGTTGCTAGATGCTAGGGTTCAGTGAACACACAAGGGGCAATAGTGGTCAGTTTAAATTTAGGAGATAGTAACAGATGATAGTGTCACAAATATAGATATGGGCAGGGGAACGAGATGGGGCTTTCAAAATAATTACATAACTCTTAAATAAGGCATATGCACAGTTAAGATGACAAGGGAAAAATCAAGTTTAAAATAGTAAATCTAATGAGAGAGAATGGCAGCAGGTATTACACAGGCAGGAAAGGGTTAAAAGTTGCTGGTGAGGCCAAAATGCGTACCTGTGAATGAGAGAGGAGACATATCAGGATGCAGGTGGTGGTGATATGGAGGAAGAGTGATGTGGTTCTGGGTCCATAGAGTGAATTCAGGTTAAATTCGCTGCAGACTTAGAAGGAGTCAGACTTGGAATGGAGTCTGAATTGCAGCCATAGTGACTTGCAGCCACTATTCACTCAATATGACCAGTTTCTAAGTGCCTGTGATTAGTTCATGCACAACACTTGGGCCTAAAGGGTGGGGCTAGGTCAGTCCTTAAAGTTTGGTCAGGGAGGGCACATAAGGTAATAAAACATCACATGGAATGTTGCTAGATGCTAGGGTTCAGTGAACACACAAGGGGCAATAGTGGTCAGTTTAAATTTAGGAGATAGTAACAGATGATAGTGTCACAAATATAGATATGGGCAGGGGAACGAGATGGGGCTTTCAAAATAATTACATAACTCTTAAATAAGGCATATGCACAGTTAAGATGACAAGGGAAAAATCAAGTTTAAAATAGTAAATCTAATGAGAGAGAATGGCAGCAGGTATTACACAGGCAGGAAAGGGTTAAAAGTTGCTGGTGAGGCCAAAATGCGTACCTGTGAATGAGAGAGGAGACATATCAGGATGCAGGTGGTGGTGATATGGAGGAAGAGTGATGTGGTTCTGGGTCCATAGAGTGAATTCAGGTTAAATTCGCTGCAGACTTAGAAGGAGTCAGACTTGGAATGGAGTCTGAATTGCAGCCATAGTGACTTGCAGCCACTATTCACTCAATATGACCAGTTTCTAAGTGCCTGTGATTAGTTCATGCACAACACTTGGGCCTAAAGGGTGGGGCTAGGTCAGTCCTTAAAGTTTGGTCAGGGAGGGCACATAAGGTAATAAAACATCACATGGAATGTTGCTAGATGCTAGGGTTCAGTGAACACACAAGGGGCAATAGTGGTCAGTTTAAATTTAGGAGATAGTAACAGATGATAGTGTCACAAATATAGATATGGGCAGGGGAACGAGATGGGGCTTTCAAAATAATTACATAACTCTTAAATAAGGCATATGCACAGTTAAGATGACAAGGGAAAAATCAAGTTTAAAATAGTAAATCTAATGAGAGAGAATGGCAGCAGGTATTACACAGGCAGGAAAGGGTTAAAAGTTGCTGGTGAGGCCAAAATGCGTACCTGTGAATGAGAGAGGAGACATATCAGGATGCAGGTGGTGGTGATATGGAGGAAGAGTGATGTGGTTCTGGGTCCATAGAGTGAATTCAGGTTAAATTCGCTGCAGACTTAGAAGGAGTCAGACTTGGAATGGAGTCTGAATTGCAGCCATAGTGACTTGCAGCCACTATTCACTCAATATGACCAGTTTCTAAGTGCCTGTGATTAGTTCATGCACAACACTTGGGCCTAAAGGGTGGGGCTAGGTCAGTCCTTAAAGTTTGGTCAGGGAGGGCACATAAGGTAATAAAACATCACATGGAATGTTGCTAGATGCTAGGGTTCAGTGAACACACAAGGGGCAATAGTGGTCAGTTTAAATTTAGGAGATAGTAACAGATGATAGTGTCACAAATATAGATATGGGCAGGGGAACGAGATGGGGCTTTCAAAATAATTACATAACTCTTAAATAAGGCATATGCACAGTTAAGATGACAAGGGAAAAATCAAGTTTAAAATAGTAAATCTAATGAGAGAGAATGGCAGCAGGTATTACACAGGCAGGAAAGGGTTAAAAGTTGCTGGTGAGGCCAAAATGCGTACCTGTGAATGAGAGAGGAGACATATCAGGATGCAGGTGGTGGTGATATGGAGGAAGAGTGATGTGGTTCTGGGTCCATAGAGTGAATTCAGGTTAAATTCGCTGCAGACTTAGAAGGAGTCAGACTTGGAATGGAGTCTGAATTGCAGCCATAGTGACTTGCAGCCACTATTCACTCAATATGACCAGTTTCTAAGTGCCTGTGATTAGTTCATGCACAACACTTGGGCCTAAAGGGTGGGGCTAGGTCAGTCCTTAAAGTTTGGTCAGGGAGGGCACATAAGGTAATAAAACATCACATGGAATGTTGCTAGATGCTAGGGTTCAGTGAACACACAAGGGGCAATAGTGGTCAGTTTAAATTTAGGAGATAGTAACAGATGATAGTGTCACAAATATAGATATGGGCAGGGGAACGAGATGGGGCTTTCAAAATAATTACATAACTCTTAAATAAGGCATATGCACAGTTAAGATGACAAGGGAAAAATCAAGTTTAAAATAGTAAATCTAATGAGAGAGAATGGCAGCAGGTATTACACAGGCAGGAAAGGGTTAAAAGTTGCTGGTGAGGCCAAAATGCGTACCTGTGAATGAGAGAGGAGACATATCAGGATGCAGGTGGTGGTGATATGGAGGAAGAGTGATGTGGTTCTGGGTCCATAGAGTGAATTCAGGTTAAATTCGCTGCAGACTTAGAAGGAGTCAGACTTGGAATGGAGTCTGAATTGCAGCCATAGTGACTTGCAGCCACTATTCACTCAATATGACCAGTTTCTAAGTGCCTGTGATTAGTTCATGCACAACACTTGGGCCTAAAGGGTGGGGCTAGGTCAGTCCTTAAAGTTTGGTCAGGGAGGGCACATAAGGTAATAAAACATCACATGGAATGTTGCTAGATGCTAGGGTTCAGTGAACACACAAGGGGCAATAGTGGTCAGTTTAAATTTAGGAGATAGTAACAGATGATAGTGTCACAAATATAGATATGGGCAGGGGAACGAGATGGGGCTTTCAAAATAATTACATAACTCTTAAATAAGGCATATGCACAGTTAAGATGACAAGGGAAAAATCAAGTTTAAAATAGTAAATCTAATGAGAGAGAATGGCAGCAGGTATTACACAGGCAG
>JAQIHN010000807.1:0-24556 GCA_027917425.1 Gastrophryne carolinensis
AAGCATAGGATATGCTAGTAAAGCATCTGCTAATGGATACTCGTAGTCTGACGACGCCGGCAACCCAGCAGAGTGAATTTTAATAAAAAAATGAGAAGGCAAAGACGGCGGCGGCCAAAAGAAAAAGAGCAAGCAGCGCGGCTCTGACACCCAGTTGCCAGTCGAGGGCATAAGCGTGACAATACAGTACACTGAGACCGGCGCAGCCCAGGCTGGGAGGCACATCACAGGGAGGACGGGTGGGAATAGTCCAACAGGGCCGCAGGCTGTAATAGCCCCGCTCACCTGCGAGAGAGTGATACTTCATGTCTTCGCAGTCAGCACTGCAGAGAAATCTGGGGATTTGTGGGAGGTCCCCGGGTATATGAAGGGGCCGGGAGGAGCCTGTTTTTTGCATGTCTGCAGTGCACAGCGCCATCTGGCGGAGGATAACCCAAGTGTAAGTATTATATCTGGAGCACGACGTACTGTATACTTAGAATAAATAGGTAAATTATATTTTGGTCATGGATTTCAGGCAGCCCCGCCCTTGATTCTTTTGCCTAGACCAGTTCCCAACCAGTGATGGTGCAGACTGATCCCCAACTGTTTCTATCAATACTTTATCTGAGAAACAATATGGTTTCTTCATAGAAACTGACTGAGGTGTAGCTCACAGGACTGTGTGTCTTATTGGTAGCCATCACCATCAATGAAAGTACTGGAATGAAGCACACATAGCAAAGGAATGTTATGTGTTAAAACGCCATACATTAGGAGCAGCCATGACCTAGTGGTTAAGAGGCTGATCTTGTGATTGGAGGGTTGCAGGTCAATTCTGAACTTGGACATGACTGAAGTGCTCTTTAACAAGGAAACTAACCCCCAACTGCTCCCCGGGCACCATGCTTGTGGAAGCCCCCCACTTCAGGTATATCTACACTCACTGTTCACTAGTGGGTTTGTGTTTGTTCTCCCTGCATGGATTATTCCAGCACAGGGTGGCTCAGGAGACAGACCATTGTAGCTTAGAAAATCTCCCCTGTAAAAGCAGAATGGTATGTTCAAAACCGTTCACTCTTATTCCTTTAAGAAAAAGAAACGAGGTGGCATTTTTATGAGGGTTATATAAATAAGCCATTCTCTTGCTACTTAGCATATTTATGTGGAGTTTTGTTATTGAACCAATTTTCCTGATAGTGTTCATTAAAGAAGCAACTCTGAGCAACCACGTACTATAAACCTTAAACCAACACCCTTCTACAATTCAGAACAAATGATCCAAAGAATAATATAATTGCTTTTCTGTACACATAAGTTGCTACACAAACCATAAAGGTCCCTTTTAGCAATTACCCATGGAGAAACCCGATTTTCGATTAAGGATACCTAGGAAGCCCAAAATAAAACATGGAGCTCTGTATGAGAGACACACTGCGGTGAAGTGTGTCTACTGATGTAGGAGGTAGAGCTTTTTCTTTTCCCCTGTCAGATGGCGCTCCCCTAACACATGGTGGGTAACTTTTTCCTGCAGGGAGAATAGTAGTAGTCCAGCACAAATAAGATGAGTTGCTTACGCAGTCGTCCCATCCCCCAAACAGACAAGCCAACGCTGGCTTGTTTGGTCGGGGAATGGGATGGTGGGTCCTTAAGCACGCAACTGGTTTTATTTTAATGAATGGAGTAAAATCTAAGTTTTAACCTTGTTTGCTGGACTGTGACAGCGGGTGCTGGACTTCTTAAACTAATATGTAAGTCATTTGGGCTGAGCAGCAGCCTTTCTTCTGTGTACTAAGGTCTATCCATGCATCCTTAGTGTGTATTTTGGTCGTCTTTCCTGCAGGACTCACCAATGGTGTGTGGGAGTTCATCGGGTTAGTTTAGTGTTCCTGTAAACATGGCCTGCTTGCATACTGAATGTTAAATCCATTAAAAGAGCAAGAATTGTGCTTTCCCCTTTCACTTCTTATAACAGAAGTGTCATCTGCTGGGTAATATGCAGAAATGACAAGGGGTTTCTGCAGAAACAACCTGGCATGCCAAGCAATGAGTAAGAGGATTACACAATGTCTAGGCTGGTGAATAAAGGAGCTGTGACCTTCAACCTAATGTCCCCTGCACAGCCATCTCCAACACAACATCCAGAAGGGTCTGCTTCTCATTTACACGATTAGGACAGGAATCGTCCCACAACCTCTTAGCTGGTCCCCGTCAACCATATTGTTACCATCTTTACACAAAGTGGAATCAGTACACTACAAGCCTTTATTTTATTCTAATTCTAATGCTATTGCATAGACACATTATCAAAAAGCCCTTCCCATCCGAGTACCTCTGGCAATGCTGCAGGCTTTTTTTCACTGCCATATCCAGGTGCAATCGGCAGATGCGAAATTGCCGATTGGCTGATCTTGAAATGTGTCAGCTGATGTTACAAATCTACCAAACCTGTGCCCCGGGTACAGCCAAGTGGCCAGCGGGTTTTGATCCGCTTTGATGGCCGATATGTCAGGCATCAAAAGTGGTAACTGCACCTGTCATTAGGCCAAGACTCTCTGCTGCAATTTGAATCACGTTAGACATGTCTTTCTGAAAAGGCACCACTGAGTCAGAAGAAAAGACACTATGGTAGGGGAAGGTTGTAACAGGATTTGGGTCAGTGATTTACATCCCTTTGCAGGGCACTATGTCCAATTGCAGAACATTTAGGAGGGAATTAAAGGGACTGCCCAGGCAAACCCAATAATGAGGCTACGTTCACACCTAACTGGATGCTTGCGGCGTTCTAACCAAACTGCAACTGCAGATGTATTCTGTATCTATTCTATGAAGCTGCAAAAAAACGCAGTTCAATTGCAAAACCCACCAGATTTGCTACTGCATAGTGTTCAGCAGCTCACCTTATGCCCGTCCAAAGTGCCTTTCCTACATTTCCTGCAGCATAGCGTAAATACGATAGCAGTACTGAAAGGTTTGACATCCTTTACATTTCCATACTTCCAGGACAATACCAAAAAAGTGGTCCGATGGCCTCTCAGTGTCAGTGAGCACTGAAAACCACAGCAGAGCACATACAGGACTCTTAAAATTGTGCCATGGCACACCCTTCCCAGCTCATCCACAACCCAGATATTAAAGTGACTTTAATTAGAATACATAAGGCCTTACCATATAATTAGAGATTTTGAGATTCTTTTACATGGCTAATTTTACTCTGCTCCCAAGGGGGATAAGGTGGGAGAAAATTTGCACGTGCTGGGACAGGGACTTTAAAAGCAGACCAAAAGTCAAAAAAAGCAAGTTCAGTAAATTGCACCCCTAAAACCCCACTCTAGTAATCGGTGACAAACTATTTGGGGAGGGCAAAATTCCATGCAGATGTTATGGAATGGCAGGCAGATTCTATGCTGCATAACTGCATAACAGCGGCCATCTTGCCACATACATGAGTCCAGCTTATATAAAAACCCAATCCCACAGTCAAAATTGCATCAGATGTCAATGCAATCCTCCTTTATTTCTAGTAGAAAGCCATCAGCTTGCGTTCAGCTGACATACTGTATGGTTCGCCCTATAAGACGCACCTGCACATAAGACGCACCCAGGATTTGGAGGAGGAAAATAAGAAAAAAAATATTCTAAGCCAAATGTGCTAAAACACCCCATTACAGACAGTGTGGTGTTCCCCCATCTCATTCCCCATGGGCAGTGTGGGATGCCCCCATCCCATTCCCATAGGCAGTGTGGGATGCCCCATCCCATTCCAATAGGTAGTGTGGGATGTCCCATCCCATTCCAATAGGCAGTGTGGGATGCCCCCCTCCCATAGGCAGTGTGGCATTCCACCCCCCTCCCATTCCCCATATAGACCGTGTGGAATCCCCCCTCTCTCATTACCCATATAGACAGTGTGGAATCCCCCCCACTCCCATTCCCCATATAGACAGTGTGGAATCCCCCCCTCCCATTCCCCATATAGGCAGTGTGGCATTCCCCCATCCCATTCCCACAGTGTGGCATTCCCCCCATCCCATTCTCCCCATACTATTCCCCGCATATAGGCAATGTGGCATCTCCCTTCCATTCCCCGCATATAGGCAGTGTGGCATTTCCCCCCTCCCATTCCCCATATAGGCAGTGTGGCACCCCCCCCCTGCATGCCCATATAGGTAGTTTGTCATTCCCCCCCTTCCCATTCCCCATAGGCAAAAGTTAAAAAAAAAAACTCGCCTTTTAATCCTCCCCCGCCATCTTCACACACAGACACACGGCTTAGTATAGTGGTGGGCGTCGGCCATGCCCACCGCAGTATAAGTCCGGTTGTCTCTGTCTGCTGGCGCCGTGGAGAAGTGGCAGGGACAGTGCGAGTGGCAGAGGCAGCTGTACCTGCCACTTCTCCACACCGCCAGCAGACAGACACCCAGACTTATACAGCGGTGATGGGGTGATGCTTGAGCGTCTGCCACGCACACCGCTGTATAAGGCCGGGTGTTCACTCTGTGTGTTGGCACCGCAGAGAGGAAGCGATGGCGGCAGCTGTATACCGCCTCTTCCTCTCTACAGCGCCAGCACACAGAGTGAACACCCGGCTTGGTATAGTGGTGAGCATCGGCCACGCCCACCACTGTAAGAGGCCGAGTGGCTTTGTGTGCTGGCGCCGCGGAGAAGGCAGCAGATACCAGCTGCCTCCGCCACTTCCAGAACAGCGCGAGCAGGAGCAATGGAGAGGTGAGTTAACTTTTTACTTTTTATTTATTTTTCCACCACATTCGCCCGATAAGGCGCACTGACATTACCCGCACCCCCCCCCCCCCCCCCCCCACATACACACTTTTGGGGGAAAATAAGTGCGTCTTATAGGGCAAAAAAAATACAATTCTGTGAAATACTCACCTGTAGATGGTATTATATGTATACAGTACGTCCTGCCCCAGATAGAATACTTACACTTGGGTAACCCTCCGCCACATGGCGCCGCGCTGCAGAGACACGAAAAAACTGGCTCCTCCCAGCCCCTCAAATACCCAGGGACCTCCCACAAATCCCAAGCATTGAAAAGCAGTGAACGAGAAGCCAGGAAAATATAACCACCAAGAACTGGTAACTACCACAACGGTAACAATCACCATACGGGGGATCCAGAAAAATGCAATACCAGGGTGGGGTGGAGCAGGACGTACTGTATACATATAATACCAATTCTACAGGTGAGTATTTCACAGAATTGTATCATTCTAAGTATACAGTACGTCCTGCTCCAGATAGAATACTTACACTTGGGACATCCAATAGCAGTAGCAGCAGAGTAGGGTGGGATCCCCAACAAAAAAGGCAACAGCAGACAGTTTAAAGCACAGTCACCTGCAAACCTTGCTACCAAGAGCAACATGAGCTAAGGCTCGAACGTCAACCTCGTAAAAAAAAAAAAAAAGGTATGAACAGAGAACAATAGCAGACTAGGAAAACCAGTCCAACAGAAAAACCCGGTGCTGAAAGCCTAAGGGCACCAAAGCACGAGTAGAATATGAAGTAAGGCGAGAAGAAGAGTCTTCCCCTTAGAGGGACAGGCCTGAGTAACAGCCCGACAAGTGCAACGCTAACAGTAGCCCTGGCAAGCCGAAACCTTTCCTAGGACCAGAAGGGACATCCCAACCAAGTAAAGGCCAAAACCAAGCCTCTTAACCCCTGGAGATCAGACAAGATCAGGCACATACAGGAAGGAAATGTCCATAGATCCAAAGGGGCATCAGTTCCCCTAAGGGGAAAGAGACAATCCAGGAAACACTTCCAAAACCAGTTGAAGTAATGTAGACCCCTTTCCTCAGCTTGCTAGGAATAAGGCACAGAAGGTAGAAACAATAACTTGAATCAAAGGAAAATAAGACACCACCTAAGGCAGAAGGTCCGGCGTAAAGCGGAGCACCACCTTATCTTGGTGTGTCTCAAGAACGAGGGCCAGCTAAACAGAGCCGCCCGCTCAGACCACGTCTGACTGAAGCCACAGCCACCAGAAGGACCACTTCGAGGGAAGGACAGCCAGACAGCATCCTAAATAGGTCCAAAGGAACACCCCGCAAGGCAGACAGAAACAAATTCAAATCCCAACAGGGACCATAGGATGACGCGGGGGACGCACATGAGTAACCCCCTGAAAGAAGTCTTGACCAAGGAAACTGAGCAAATGACTTCTACAGGAAGGCGGACAGGGCAGAACCTGACCCTTCCGAGTACTGAGGTGGAGAATTCCAACTCCAACCCACGCTGTAAAAACTCTAGAACCCTGGGAACAGAGAACCCCGACAGGGAAGAGACCTAGACTCACACCATCAATATGGGTACGCCATACCCTATAATAGATGGAAGAAGAAGAAGCTTGCTCCTAGTCTTCCCATAGTCTCAAAAACCGAGACAGATAAGCCCGTCTCCATCAAGATGGATGATTCAGCAGTCAGGCCGTCCAGGCCAGAGTCTGCAGATCGGGGTGACGTAAAGGGGCCCTGAGTGAGCAGAGCTGGCACTTCTGGTAGAACATACAGATCTACTGTCCTCAGCACCACGTCTGCGAACCACACTCCACTAGGCCACCAGAATCACCAATCCCCCCTTCCAGAGCAATCTTGCGCAGAACCCTGCCTAGCAGGGGGAATGGAGAAAAGACATACAGAACAGAATGTCCTGCCATAACATTACTAAATCCTCATGACCATGGCCAGAGAGTCCTGGGACAGGGAAACAAGGGCAGAGAGCTTGTGATAGTGACAGGGCACACACACAGATCCACACTGGTTGGACCTCATAGTGACACTAGGATTAGCACATCCTGTCGCAGAGGGACCTCCACCGGAGCGAATACCAGTGATATGCAGGGAACATTGTCCAAACCCAGATCAGGATCAGAGACACTACCCGGAGGACCCTCCTGCTCCGGGTCCCTCCCTGAATATTTAATGTAGGCCAAGGCCGTCAGATAGGCCTAGCTACCCCGAACAGGCAGGCCCTGAAGAGGAGTAGGCAAGCGAGTTAGAACTAACTTGAACCCTAATAGATTCAAACATTGATAGGTGTATAGGCCTCCTAAGGGCCCCACCTCCCCTGGAATTGTAGGGACTTCCAGAAGAAGACCCCCTTCAACTTGATAGATTGGCATCTATGGTGACCGTCTCCCAGGAAAGGGCAAGAAGGGACTGTCCCCAGACAGGTTCCTTGAGTTCAACCACTACAAGAGGGACCTCCTCACCAGGGAGGAAGGCACACATACCCTGCTCCAGGGATGCTGGTTCCTTGTCCCGTAGGACAAATAGGAGAAGTTGCAGAAGTCCCCAGGGGGGACTGAGCATAAGGGACCTCTTCGGAGTACGCCACCAACGGGCCCACCAGCTGCATCCCCTGCCTGGTGGGGGGGACGGGGACAGCTATGAGGGACTGAGCCCATGCAACCAGATTGTCTACTTATTGCTGAGGAAGGAAGACTCTTGCTTGAACTGTATAAAATTCATCCATAGAAATGGAGTTACCAATGAAGGGGACAATAAGGACTTGGGGTGTTTGATCACCCCTCCAAATGACTCCCAATAGACATAACTAGTCGAGTAACCAATTCAGCTTGACGTAGAGATTGGGAAGTGAAAAAGGACGTCCGGGTAGGTCATTGTGCGGACGCCCCTTGGTCTCAACAGAGACATCACCCCCGTCAGCACCTTGGTGAGCTTTCTGGGAGCAGAAAAGAGGCCAGATAACAAGGCCACAAATTAACAGTGTTGGGCCCCCAACACAAACCTGAAGAGCCTCGGTGTCCAGAAGACACAAGGAAGTGAACATAAACATCTTTAAAGTGGACCAATACCCAGGATTTTGACTATCCTGGGTTTTGGTCCACTTCGGTGGGGCACCCCAATCGGGGGTGCCCCGCTGTCTGAAACCCCCCAGAAAGCCCCAAAAAACTCACCTCTCCCCGCTCCCACGTGACCGCGCCAGCCAATCACAGCGCTCAGAGCCGCTGTGGTATGCGCGTCCAAGGCCGCCTGGACGCGCATACCAGCTCAGCTGGCTCTGAGCGCTGGAGGCCGCGTCTCGCGCTTCCCTCTAACAGGGAGCGCGCCTGCACCGGCCATTCACAAACGGCCGGCGCGGGTGCGCGCCCTGCTAGAGGGAAGCGATGGAACGGGGCTGAGGTAAGGTTTGTGGGCCTCCTGGGGGGTTCCTCCCCGCGGGACATCCCGATTTCGGATGCCCCGCGGGGAGGGATCTGATCGGTCCGGGAATCTTATAGATTTCCGGGCCGATCCCCCCTGGGTGTTGGTCCACTTTAATCTTCACAGACGGCAAGAAGCCCACTGGGCGCAGGGCACTGGCGGCCCATCTCAGAGTTTCCAAGCAGAAACTGCCTGTAATAGTAGAAATGCTGAAACCTGTGAAACCAGAATGGGCCAGACCGAACCATCATTTTGGGGAAATGAGGAAGGGCTGGTGTAGTGGCCCCTGCTTCTGCCTGCTAAGGGCAACCTGCAAGTGACCCCCAGACCCTGCAGGCCGAGCATGGTCTGCACCGACTCTTGAACAGAGACAGGGACCAGAAGTACCCTGACAGTCTCGGGGGCGGGGGGGTCCTGAGTCAGAGAACAACTCCCCTTCATCAGAAGGGGCGACAACACACGGAGTAGTAAACTCCTCAGTTCCAGTAGGAAAAGGCGAAACAGAAGGCGTCAGGGACCGCTTTTACCAGGCCCCAAGCGCTCCGACAACCTCGAATTAATCTGATCAGCCGTAGGTAATCTGCGGGGCACGACCTGCTGGTCATCCCCACTCGAGTGCGACTCATCCGGAGTGAGATTTAAACATTGGGAGACAGGTGTATTGAAGCGAGGTGCAGCCACTGGCTACCCGGATTGCAGGGCCAGTGCTTGTTTGGCACAGGGTCCGCAGACCGGTGCTCTGTCAGCATCCGCGTGGGGTTGTCCACACACTGTACACAGCCGGTCTTATCCCAGAGGGACCCCGGTCACATAATTCTGAGATGCCTCCACATGGTGATTATCAAGGCAAATATGCCAGCAGGGATTTATGCAATAAGCAACCCTGGATGCCCCAAAGACCCGCTAGGAATGTGGGAGAATTTTTTGCAAGTCCGCTATAATTTATATCAGGCTGGGAGAAGCCACCGAAGTCTTTGACGTCTGAAAGACATAAGGAGAACAAGGGGTGTCAGAGCCATGCGCAGCAGAAAAATTTTTGATATTGAAATCGCCCGCGAGAGCACTTACAGAACAAGGGAGGAGGAGGACCGCAACCACGCGCGAAGATCATCAAAATGGCTCCAAGCGAACCTCGAAGGGCGGGCCCGATCTGGCTGTGACGCCTGGTCCCCGCCTCCCCCAAAGAGCGCGAAGCTCTGAGGCAGCAGTCAAACCTTGACCTAGCAAGGGATAGGATACACTTAGTACAAGCCACTGCCAATGAAGACGCCGTAGCGTCTGGACGACGCCGCCGCCCGGCGCAGCACACTTTAGTAAAAGAAAGGACACATGCACGGCGGCAGCAGAATTAACTATGAAGAGCTAGCAGCGCAGCTCTGACACCCAAATGCAAGTCAAGGGCAATACTACGGCCATAAGTGTGACAATACAGTACACTGAGACCGCTGCACACATACCCCCCCCCTTTCTTTTCCCCCGAACCACGGGGGAAACGAGGGAGGATGGCGACCCTTTACGCAGGGTCCACCGCTACATGGGGCATGGGCAATAATGCGGGAGGGGCATCCACTAGAGGCTCACTATCAGCCTAAACCGCCTACCCTTTGGTGGGGGATTACGGTGGAGCGTGGCTCCATAAGCACACATGGTGCTGCCTACCTTCACCCGACCAGCGCAGCCCAGGCTGGGAGGCACATCACGAAAAGGACGAGTGAGAGTAGTCCAACAGGGCCGCAGGCTGTAATAGCCCCGCTCACCTGCGAGAGAGTGATACTTCATGTCTTCGCAGTCGGCACTGCAGAGAAATCTGGGGATTTGTGGGAGGTCCCCGGGTATTTGAGGGGCTGGGAGGAGCCAGTTTTTTCGTGTCTCTGCAGCGCGGCGCCATCTGGCGGAGGTTTACCCAAGTGTAAGTATTCTATCTGGAGCAGGACGTACTGTATACTTAGAATATACAGCAAATGTATCATTTAGATAGATATATATAATGTTTACACTGTCTGAATGGTGTGTTCCCTAGTGAACAGTGATAAAGAAACATTGTTGCAAGTTTCCCTTAACACACACAACCCCTCTAGCAGCTGGTTATTCAGCGTGTGTGTTTATATAACATAATACACAAGCTGCCTATGTTTCTGAGGCGTTTATCTCTCTCAATTTGGTGTGGGCTGCTGCTGCTGGCACAGCTCCCCGCTCATGCATGTGTGTGACAAGATGGCTGCTCCCATGCAGTTCTGCAGCAAAGAATCAGCCTGTTATTCCTGTTATTCATGGAATTAAGCCCTGTCAAAAAGTTTTTGCTAGAAGGGGCTTTAGGGGAGCAACGTTTTTTTTTACTTTTGGTCTGCTTTAAGGCATTTATAAATGTATTCTATTATGTATTAATGCAGAATGAAAGTCAAGCTTCTTTATAACCATATTCTGTACACTTTTCCAATTGGTTAAGAGCTGGCTTAATGTATCACGTGTATTCACTCGATCTGTTATAACCTCTGACGGCCATGCATTAAACTTAAGCACTAGCAGAAAACAAATGAAATCAGTGGATGGTTTATACCCACTAGAAAACACTGCACCCAGAAAGAGCCCAACTTCACTAATGAATGAGTGAATGTTTATAGCATTTGCAGAAAGACAAACCTCATCTATCACCATCAAAATGCTGTAGATCAACGGTACTCAACTGGCGGACCGGGGTCCAAATGCGGACCTTGGTGCCAAATTTCTGGACCCCTGCCCTTACAACCCTGCACTTAGTTGCTTCTGTGTTGCCATGCTCAGCGCTGCCCCTTTTACAGATTGGCGTTGTAGTTGTTTATCTCCCTGCCAGTGTCATGACTCCTGGCACCTAGCATTGCAATATAAAGTACTGCACGGACAGGAAGTGGCATCTCTCACCAGATGCCTGTAAATGGACCTTTACAAGAAGTGGTTGAGTACCCCTGCCGTAGATGAACCCGTGTTCCTTATTCCTGATGGACAGTCATGACAAATTCCAAACATGATTAAACCTATATATCAGGGGTGCTCAACCTTCTGAAGGGAAACTGGTCATGGGCCACAATCCTATCACTGGCAGTATCGTGTAGGAGACAAAAAAAAAAAATTAATGGATGACTTATTACTTGGATACCCCAGTAAGTGGGCAGAGGATGCCAAGAAGCTGCCTACAGGCGATAGTGGCATCACATATCTGGCCGTGTAATGCAGTAGGTGTAGGAATCACTGAACAGGCTTTTAAAGAATTTGGAGGCAAAACCCCAAAGATATGCAAAGTAATACAATGTATTTACCCAATTTCAGGTATTTTCTCTGTTAATTGTGAATACCCAGAAAATTCCAAAGAAGAAATAAAAGACTTGAACACTTTTTTTACCTATTTGTTCTAAAGCTGGGTAAGTTAATATTGCAGTTTATAGATTACTTTTGTTGGATGAGCAGACTTTCTAATAATACCTGGTCTAGATGATGACCATGAGTGGTCTGTACACAATGTCCAAAATATTCCTATATTACAATTACTGGATATTTACTTCTCAGAGGGAAAATGTATTATCAAGAATTTACTGTGCTTAATATAATTAAACAGAAGATAAATATCTACATGCAGATGAGCGATACACACTTACCCTGCTGGTAGGCCTCCATCCTACTCTGGCTAAGGGCCGAAGTGCAGCAAATGGCAAGAGATAATAGAGGATGGTGAGAGGCCAGGAACGCAGCTTCAGGGCAGACCTAGACATGCAGGTCAACTGCCCCAACCTCCGTCTGAGAGCCAGTTGAGGAAATTGCAACCTATAAATCAGACACAAGCGTCAAAAAAGCCAGAATGGCCAAGACATTGGATCACTTGTGCAACATGTTTCATGTAGACACCAAGAACAAGCATGGTATTTGATCACCGGAAAACAATACAAAAGCAATGGCTTTGAACAGCACATCCAGGTTCCAACACAAAATGTCCTTCACCAAATCAGCACAGCTTGTATAAAAAAAGCATCCTTACATGACAGCTCCTTCCTGAAACAGCTGTTAAACTTTCATAAACTCCGTGTCCACCAGACAATAACAACAAAGAACTAGGTTCCTTTAAGTAAAGTTTTGAGGGGCTGGACCAACCTCATCCGACAAAGAAGAACGCCTACTCAGTCTATCACAGCCAATTACCCAGGCACAAATGGGGTATGTGATGTTTGCAGGGGCTTGCCTGATCATTAAACCAAAAAGAGAAAACACAGCAATAAATGATGACTTTCACAGAGACTTGACACTAAAATCCAATGCTCGGCTATGTGCCATAAAACTGTCCACAGAGCACAAACAAAAATACAACCTGCTCACATTAAAAGCTACGCAGAAACATCCAGCTCCAATTCTTATTCATAGCCGGCAAGAAGAACATGAGGTACCCGGGAGCCAGAGCCGCCTCTCACACTCCCCCTTCACTGCAGACAGCCATGGACCAATCCCTGCTTTTCTGCCTCTTCCTTCATCCATCCATCCCTTTCAGATGCACATTCCTCTCAGGCCTGATGCCTCTTTCACATTGCATATGCTGAGCCAGCTGCTTTTCTGCCCAACTGAGCGAACAGTAGCAGCATTCTCTCCCTCCCCCTCACCTCACAGAATACATAAGGAGCTTTTGCTTAATTAGGCCAAAGGAAAGCTTAGCAATTGCTCTCTGTGTCCTTTCCCCATTTTGGCTGACCAGCTTTCGGTGGGTACCTGAAACGTGCCCGTCTGCTGGCTGGAGCAACGTCGCTTCTTGTAGGTTCTGCTGTCTCTGTTTGTTCCTCTCGGGCCCAGTTACTGGCATTGGCTCCTCTTGTTCTGCGAACATGAAGCTTCACTTTGCGCAGGTTGCATCTGAAGTGGGCAAGGTTGGCTGCAGGCTTCCGGCATCTCACCATCTCCACAGGTAAATGTCCGGACCGAGCTGGCCCATGGGTGACTGGCACATCATCAGGTCTGAGGATACCGGTCCTTGCTCCCACCTAGTCTGGTGGAGGATGTGACGACACAGATTAATGCTACCATAATAAGCCGTTTCTATATCTCGCTCCGCCTTCTACACATCATCAGCTATCTCTAGACTGCCTCCTTTACATTGCATAACGGCAGCAAGGAAGGAACTTGTCACTGAAGCAAAATGCTAATGTTACAAACATTGAATGGCTGTGTATATATGGCTGTGCTATATATCAGTTTATCAGTTATTTATACTGGCATAAAGAGCATCTAGGACACAGGTAAAGATTTAATGGTTAACTGATACCTTTATTATTTTTACAATCAAAGCCTTTCAGAATACTCTAAAAATATCAACACCATTATCCTAATACCAGCTCAGCTAGTTGTTCTGGTCCAGTCATGCTAACATCATGTTTTTTCAAGTATTACAATGTACAATAGAAGAAAAGAAGGATTTCCAAATCCAAATCAACAACAGTAAAATAGTTCAGTGCCCTAACCAATTGTTAAATCGTCTTTTAAGTCATCAGTTCTGAATATTTATATTTTTCTTGGAATATAAACGTTTTTTCATCTCCTGACTTGATACACTGATACTGAAGCAGAATGCTAGAAGCAAAGGTGAAGTGCAAGAGGACTATAAAATAAAATTTCAACGGTACATACAATACAGCGGAATATGTATCACTTCTACAGCTGGCACAATATGGGCCCAAAAAATTATTTTCCTGCCTACCCTGACAAATACACACACGCATTCACAAGCCAGGCAAAGCACAGAGAATAGAAATATATAAAATATATATAGAATTGTGCTTCCAAACTAAGCAAGAACACTGCTATAACATTAGGTATGGCAAAAGACCAAAACATAGGAGTGCCATAAAGAAACACTGGAGCAGGGGTGTAGCTAGGGGGGAGCAGGGGGGCACTTGCCCCAGGTGCAGCAGCTCAGGGGGGCGCCATTTTGAATCTTTGCCCCGGGTGCCAGAAAGCCTAGCTACTCCTCTGCACTGGAGCTCTTAGGAGTAGGAAGTAGAGGAAGATCAAAGGTGCAACCTAACCAATAATGACAACTTTATTTAAAGGATGTGTCCTTTACCACATTACCAACTGGAACTCTCCACCATATCCTTTCCAGTAAAATGAGAATGTTGCAATTATGCTAGAACAGTGGTTCTCAGCTGTTTTACGCCAAGTACCCCCTAGCGACAAGAAATTTTAACCAATTACCCCCTAGCAAAAAGAATGTTTATGTTACCCAAATAAGTAGGTCAAAGGCCTTATAACACTTAAAGTAAGAAGAAATATGTATTGTTAAAATTATATACTAAACCCATCAGACCCATTTCGCTGGTGCACCCCTGGAACACCCCTTCAAGCTTTGGCGAGTACCCTCTGGGGTACGTGTATCGCGAAAGAAAATCATAGCTAATTCAGTAGCCTCAAACTCCCAGACCCATAGTGAGATAATGTACCAGGCTCTTGCTTCCTGGGAGGTATTATAACGCAGTATATCTGAAGGTAAATTAAGCTACTAAAAAAAAAATAAATAAAAAAAATCCCAATCTCATCAACTAATCACATTCACTGCTGCTGCTGCAATGAATAGGTGATGAGAGTATCACTCCGTCAGCAGTGGCAGCCAATCTGCCATCGCCAGAATGAGTAAATCAGTTTCACAGGCCCAGCACAATTATGGTACTAAAACAAAAAAATAATCTGATTACTGAACCTCTATATAAACAATGGCATACTGTAAATATGTATATCAATATAAAAGGTTTCTTAAAGTATCTGTCCAGACACACACCAATTTCCTTTCACCTTATCCCAATGGGAATTTTGTAATTGAACCATTTCAAATAATCTCACATTCTTTGATTATATATATTTACCTTTTCTAATCAAATGATCTGCCTTCACTTTTTTTTTTTGTTTCTGGGCACGGCTGAGCTGGGAAATGCATGTCATGGCGAAGCTTTAGGAGTCTTGCACATGCTCTACTGTGGTAAGAGAAAGCTGCAGGACCACTGTGGCTTGTCGTGCTCATGTACAATGACAACTCCAAGAGACAGAGTGGCTATTAGAACACCTTTCTGTGTGGTACTGGAGGAATGACATTGAAAGGAGGGCAAACCTTGGAACCCCGCTAGGGCTTCTATCGAATGCAGCAGAAAATGGAGGAGAAGCACATGGGACAAGCATTAGGTGAACTGCTTGCTGCCTTAATATTGCTGTTGCCTGGATAGGACATTTACATGCATACACAAATCATATAGACCTAGCTATTGCTGTAGATTACATAACACTCATACATAGGTGGTCGATTTTGCACCATTTGTAACAAATTAAATTGAAGTACTCTCCCATCATCCTTCAGGACCACCCACGGAGAGAGAGGCTCCTCCCCCTAAAAAGGAAACACAAATGGGAAAGGTTAAAAGCCCCACCCCTTCCTGGGAACCGGATATCAGATTTTTTTGAATTCTGAATCTGAAGTTCTTGAATCGTTTCATCATGCACTAACATTTTACGATGGAATCTATCCTTACCATAAGGAATCTTCTGGTGGCAAACTGCTTTGTGGTAAAAATAGATTTTCAGGACGCATACCTGCACATCTCGATACCTCCAGAACATTGCAAATTCCTGAGGTTTGCGGTTCTTGTGGAATCGGAGGTGATCCATTGTCCGTTCAGAGCCCCGCCATTTGGAATATCCTCAGCTCCGAGGATACTTATGAAAATTTTAGCAGAAGTCATGAGCCATCTAAGAATCAGAGGGATTCAGATTTTTTTCCTACTTAGACAATCTCTTGTTAACAGGGAACTCAGAACCCTCTCTGCTTCACAATCTATCCGAGACTCTGGATCTCCTACAGAGACTTGGATGGTTAGTAAACAGAGAGAAGTCAAACCTGGTGCCTACTCAGAGATGCAGGTTCCTAGGTTTTCTGTTAGACAGTTTAGTTCAGTTGATCCTTCTTCCCCCGGACAGCAGATTCTGGCGGCCCAGACTGGCTAATTAAGCCAACAGTAGATTGTCTCTGACATCATGAGAATCCTGGGCCTGATAATATCTACTATCCTGGCAGTGCAGTGGGCTCAATTGCGCTCCAGACTTCTCCAATCCTTCCACAGATCTGGAATCGAATTCAGGATTCCCTGGATTTCCAGGTGAATCTAGGTGAGTAGGGCAGAGACAGGATCCTTAGGTGGCTGAAACCTTTGATTCTTCAGGAAGGAAGACCTTGGAGACAGTCAAATCCTGTGCTCATTACCAGGGACGCCAGCACTGTGGGTTGGGGTGTGCATTTGGGCTTGCAGCACATCCAGGACGGTTGGTCAGATACATATCAAACCAAATCCTCCAACTTCAGGGAGCTGAAGGCTGTGGAATTAGCACTAAACCACTTCAGGCCTATGTTGGTGGGGGAAGGATGTCCATGTACGTTCTGACAAAACCACCATAGTAGCATATATCCACAGACTCTAGTTTATTCGTTCCTGTTACCCTTAAAGTATCACCAGATGTCCCTTTCCGCAGTACATCTGAAGGGCTTGTTAAACATAGTAGCAGACTTTCTAAGCAGAAAACAGCTCTCGCACTCCGATTGGCTGCTGAATCAGAGAGTTTACCTTAGTCTAGTTCAGAGGTGGGGACCACCTCAGATCCACATGTTTGCCTCACTAGCAAACACAAAATGCAGTCTTTTCCTTTCCCTGTGTCGGAGGGATAAAGCACTGGACATGGATACTCTGATGCAGTCTTGGAGGTTTCCTCTGGCCTATGCATTCTCTCCTTTTCAGATTCTCCTACAAGTTATAAGGAATATAGCAGAGGAGCAAAGTATGGTTATCCTGATAGCACCTGTTTGGCACAAGAGAAGTTGTTCAGATATTGTTAGAAGATCCGTGGGTCCTACCACTAATACCAGACCTAATGACTCCGGGGCATTATGCTTTCCGAACCTCCAAAATCTGAAGTTGGCGGCTATGGTACTGATAGGAAAAAAAAACTGAAAGAAAAAAAGGGTCTTTCAACAAGGGTTATTGAAACAAGCATTTATCTAAAAATTTGGAAGAAATTCTGTCTGAACAAGTATAAAGTTGCAGCAGTCATGGAGTTCCGGCTTTGAGTTGGGTCTGGCAGTAAGTACTTTGAAAACGCACACCACTGTGATTTCAGTGTTTCTAGATCGCAGACTAAGAAAACATGACTAGAAAAAGGCAGATAGCCCGACTTGGGACCTATCCTTAGTTTTAAGGGGTTTAGCCAGCCCTCCTTTGAATCTTTTGCAGAAGCAATGGATAAAATGTTGACATTAAAATGTGTTTTTTATTAGCCATTTCATCAGCACGTAGAGTTAGTGACCTCCAGACTCTGTCCATTAGGGAGTCGTTTTGCACAATCCTTCGAGACAGATCCATCTTGAAACCTGATCCGTTGTACCTACTGAAAATCGCTTCTGCCTTTTACAGGTCCCAGGATATTGTCCTTCCCTCACTCTTACCGAACACAGAGGAGATAAAGAGGACACCACGTATTGTGTCCTCATTGTAACTTCAGTAAAAGTAGAGTCGCTGCTGGAGATGTACCAAGCCAATTTAACTGGAAGTAAATGCTCAAGGTTCCTACCCAACTGGGCTAACCTTTTCCCATAACTGCAGAGTGGCATGACCAGATTATTTACACTGTAACTGTGAATCTAGTTTAGTTTACCGTTCATCGTTAAATATCCTTAAAGGAGCAGTATCGCGAAATTTGCATTAAAAAAGATAAATAATTAAATAGCCACACAATAGCTTCTAACATGTGTATAAATAATGTGGCGATAGAAAAAGGAAAAAAAATATGCCTTACTTTTAAATTGTATAATGACAATGGCTCAGTCCATTTGCTGAATAGGGGGATCTGCTGGGTCGTATTTAGTGAGCTGCTTCATTTAGCCCACTGGTCTCCTAGCAACACTATACCTCAGAGACTGACACTGTAATCAGTGGTAACGGCTGTGTGTGTGTGTGAGGTGCTGCTTTTGTTATGAGACCAGGTGACTCAAATGTGTAAAATCTATACAAAATAAACTAAACTGACTAAAAATAACTGAAATTCTTCTTTGAATAACTGTGCAGGAAAATCTAAAAGGTATTAAAGTGGAACAAAACACTGAGTGGCCGACCCTGAAGTCTATAAGACCTGGCCATTGACCTTCCCCCTTGGGCATCCTAAATCGGGATGCCCCACTATGTGAAACGACCACTGGATAACCACAGATCCCCCCATTTTTCTGGCGCACTCACACAGATAGTCATTTAGACAGGCCGGGCGGCCAGGAAGGTTACTGCTCAGGCTCCCCATCTGTGTGCAAACAGCGCTGATTGGATGAGAGCCCGCGCATGCGCTGTGGGACAGGGAAAGTTATGTTTTCACAGGCGAACTTGGGGATTTCACATATCAGGGCATCCCAAGTCGGGATGCCCCTAGGGGCACAAAACAAAACTCCAGATAGTGAAAATCCTGGGTTGGGCTTTGCTCAAAACACACAAAGCTGAAAGAAAGATCATATGGAAAAATGTGTTGAGAAAAGAGAGAGAAAATGGTAACAATGGCTAACATGAAGGGAAAACTGTCAAAATAAAAATCCAATTCTGAAATAAAATAACCCCCCCCCCCCCCCCCCAAAAAAAAAAAAAAAATAAAAAAAAAAACTGGTGAGTCCGAGATTCGAACCAATGATTCTCTGGTTCAAACTGACGTTTAATTTACCAATGAGCTAAATTAGATATATGAGTTCTGGCCAGGCAATGTTGTTATCTTATGCTGGACGGCTGCCAGCACTGAACAGCTGATACTTTGTTACATTGTTTCCCCCTCTCCTCAGCGTGGAACAGGCCAGAGTGTCGCCCGACACTCAGCAGACATAAACATGAGCTATTAGTCTCCAGCTGCACAACACAGACATCATTTTCTTTCTAAATTTGTGATTCTTACTCCAACACTTACCTATATTCAAAGTACCATTTAAATATAAGTCACTAAGAAAAATTTGCGATACTGCTCCTTTAAATTACAAAAACATCCCTATAAATTAAATGACTAAGACAATAGAAATGTATTGTGTAGGTAATCCCTCCATTTTTAGTCTAAAAATGTTATGGAAAGTAATTGTTAAAGTGTTTTGAAAATGCCACTAGGTTCCAGACAAGAGTGGTCGAAACGGATACTGCAATTTCTTAAATTGTCCAGGTTCGTAGTTCCTGCTGTGTAGATAAGCGTATGCCATACAATGTCCTAGTAGTTGGTAAGGATTGTCTGAGACCTTCATTGTATTTCATGGTTCCTATATTCATGAAGTTTATATACTTATGCATGATCTTTATACCATATGGATTCTTTCAATAAAAATTATTTAAAAACCCCTTTGGGACTCAATCAAATCCTGCTATAATGATATCAGTATATGCCCAACTATCCTTTAATACATGTGTTACCAATTTTAAAGGTATAGGTATTAGTACCTGTCTCATGTAGTTGGCACCATGACAACAGGTTACATGTAAGAGTGTTGCAGTGGGGCTACTACAATAAACCAAGGAGGCTTTTGAAGGTGCAATATGAGCCAACAATAGAGCAAAAGGTAGGTAGTGCAATGCATGAACAAATCAAGGAGTATAGACAGAGATGCTCTAAATTAGTGGTTTCCAACCAGTTGCACGAGTAACATTGGTACACAAGACCTTGCAACCTGCTCTGCTGCCATCTAAACATTACCCCGATTTGCTCCATAAATACAAAAATGTCCCAGAAGGAAATGGATTTTTTTGTAGTAGTTTTTACTACAGGTATATATATCTACATTATAGAATATATATTATATTATATACACTCTTTAATATGGGTTCTGTGTGTATAGCGCAGGCATGACCTAAAGTGATGGCGACACATGATTAGGTGGCACTGGAAGAGGGAGTAGCAGGCCCACCCCTCACCCAGAGAGCTGTTATCTTACTGCTCAGGCATTAAAAAGGAACTATGAGCAAGTCACCACTTCCTCATTCATGGTGTATGGCACAAAATGTCAGTTAATCAGGTGACTGCTGGTGACTAATCTGAATGTCCCAGTAGGCTTGCACATCCAACCTGAAGAGTTTACGTTGGTCATGTTATTATTCATGCCATATACCATGAATGAGGAAGTGGGGACTTGCTCAAAGTTCCTCTTTAACTGCTGCTGCTCCTTCTCAGCTTCCCTGACAATGACATGAAATGTTATGGTGGCCATTATGGTTCTAGGCACATAGCTGCTCACATAGTCCCCAAATGGCAAAACAGTCTCATGACTAGGAATACACATGAATCTATTGCCAAGGTGGCAAGGGGAAGGCATCAATATTGTATACAAATGTGTTATTGCTAACCTCATACACTGATCTTTCATGGGTTATCTATATATCTCAAGCCACAATAAAGCGATTCTTCTCCTCCAAACAGAAAGAAACCTATTGGACACCAATTAGATAAGAGAGTGACGCCTAAAGTAACCTACAGACACACACACCAGGATAACATAAAAAAGGTCTAAAACAGGGGTGCACAAGCCTTTTTTGGCCCAGGGGCAGCACGTCTTGATATTTCACTTCAAGGGGCTACAATAAAAGATAGAGAATAGAGAAAAGAAGTGGGCAAGGTGTAAAGTAGGAAAGGGTGAGGTGAGCAGAAGTGGTAAGAGGTGAAGCAGAAGGTGGGTAGAGGTAGACAGATGTGACATGGGTAAAGGTGAGGTGGGAGGACATCAGCAGAGGTTAGGAGAGGCAAACAGAGATGAGGCAGGAAAAACTGGGCAAGTATGAGTTGGAAAACAGTGAGGTGGGAAGAGATGATAAAAGCATAGCTGAGAAGAGGTAAATAGAGGTAGGCAAGGGTGATGTGGTCAGAGGTGTGACAGAGGTGATATGAGATGTGAAAAGCTAAGCAGAGGTGAGGTGAGGTGGGGAGAGCTAACAAGTAGTAAGAAAAGGTGAGGTGGGCAGAGGTGAGGCAGGAAAGAGGTAATTAGAAGTATAGGTGAGGGGAGCAGAGGAAGAGGTGGGCCAGGGTTCAGGAATTAGCCCTACACTGTCTCTAGTGGCCAGCCATGTGCACTGCAGGCAAGGCAAACTCTGCTTTACAAATATTATGAAATGTATGAGTGGTTTGCCAGGGCCCTCAACTGAGTCTGGTTTAAAAGAATTGAAAAATGAAATAGACAGAGAAATAAAGAGACAAAACAAAAACAGATGTTTTCAGGACCAACAACCAACCCTTCAAGAATTACTTGGAGGTCCAAGGGTTTACCAGTCAGAAAATCATAAGAAGGGAAGAGATCCATATATAAAACATTAAATCCAAGAGCCCTAGATCGTATTATAATTTTCTTGAAATATAAATGTTGGAGGTCTATAATTTCCTGCCAGGGTATATGTGGCCACTTCCAAGTCCTAGAACTAAATGTCCCCCTTGGTTAGAGACAAAAGCGCCTGTCCTTTGACAGCAGAGAAGCCATAAGGCCATATATCTCAGACCATTAGTTTTTGGGCTTGGGAGTTTTGGGCATGTCCATCATATGTGCAGCATAGTGCCCAATTCATGACAGAAAAATGCTGGTTACAATGGGAGTGCGGTACCCCCCCTCCCCATTCCTCCTCCAATCGCATAGCATAAAAGACATTAGGCCCTGAGCAAAAAAGGTTTTTAAGTAACCTCATTTCAAAATCAGTCAGTCAATGAAAAGGAAGTTGGTCCCCTTTTCCCTGAGCAAATGTTGATAAGCATATATGTGTATTTGTGTTTTTTTAAATTTAATGATTTTTATTCTGCAATGATTAAAGTGGACCAACACCCAGGATTTTGACTATCCTGGGTTTTGGTCCACTACGGTGGGGCACCCCGATCGGGGGTGCCCCGCTTTGTGAAACCCCAAAAAACTCACCTCTCCCCGCTCCCACGTGAACGCCGCAGCCAATCCCCGCCAACGTCCAGGCGGGGGACAGGAACGTACAAGCCGCTTCCGCCGCCGCCTCCCGCGCGTCACTCTTGGCGCCCGCGCCGGCCATTCACAGAGGGAGGCGGCGGCGGATCAGGTAAGGTCTTTTTGGGGTTTCTGGGGGGTTTCACCCCGCGGGACATCCCGATCTCGGATGTCCCGCGGGGTGGGAGGTGATCGGCCCGGGAATCTTATAGATTTCCGGGCCGATCACCCCTGGGTGTTGGTCCACTTTAAAGTTATTCTGCAGGCAATAAAAACTACTTTACTCCTCTTTAATCCCCTGCAGGCGATTGCTGATATTCCAGTGCTCAGACGCTTAACCGATCGCCTGATCCCAGTCACTACCTGTCCTACGCCGTCAGCGAAGCTGCCACCATCTTCAAGCCACACTCGTCCATTCAACACCTGATGAACCACCATGCAACATTGTCATAGGAACTATTGTATGCAATGGAGGGGGGCGCGTCATCGTTACTGTGACAAATGATGCAACGCAGTCCATCGCTAGTTACTCGTATGAGAGCAGTGCAGAATCTGGATTGTCTGAAGTGTCCGAGTGCCGGACTATCAGCGAGCGCCTGCGGGGGGAATAAAAGTGAGTATAGCATTTTTTTCTCTGTTGCCTGCAGAAAAACTTTAGTTATTATACGAGTGTGTTTATGAGGAGAAATAATTTCATAACTACTGCCTGTAGCATGACCTCATTAAAATGGGCAGTATCAACACAGGCCTCAAGTCACATAAACCACACTGATAAGGTTCACAGCTTGCTTAGGCACCAGCTCCTCTGGCAAGAAAACCCCCTGCTGACAGTATACTAAGGCTACCGACTTGAAAACATTACTGCAAACAATGTGGTGATGTGATTTTATAAGCAATTATGGCGCTACTATGCGTCTTGTTCCATTATCGCTTATATTTTTGCAGTTTGGGGACCAGAACAAACTTCCTCTTGTGCTCTCTTCATTGAGAATGTTTTTTTTTTTGGGGGGGGGGGGGCAGGGCATATATGGGCATCATATCCTCGTTCAAACATAAGAATTCTTTCTTCACATTTAACCCATCTGTGCAGTGAGTGTACCCATGCCCAGAGCAGTGGGCTGCCCTAATTATGGTGCCCAGGGAGCAATTGGGGGGGGGGGGGGGCTAGGTGCCTCGTTCAAGAGCACTTCAATCATATCCCAGGACCTCTAAGCCACATTATATGCATATTGTTTGTCTAGTGTGCAAGAAAAAAAAAAACTTAAAGTTAGGTACCTGGTAACTTTTTTTCTAAACATCCGAAAGGGCAGCATACGCCCGAGACCTCCGGGCTCCTCCAACCAAGGGGAACACGTGACCACCAGCCTCAATAAAGTCCTGACTCCTCCCTCTCTTCCCCAGTTGTTGTAGAGACCTGAAAGAGAGAAAAGATACAGACCCACAACTCCACATAACCTAATACATAAACCAACTCCACATCATAAATAATAAGGAAGGGAAGCCGGTGTATGCTGCCCTTTTGGATGTTTAGAAAAAAAAGTTACCAGGTACCTAACTTAAGTTTTCTCAAAACATCCTTCGGGCAGCATACGCCTGAGAGATAGGCGAGGACTCCCTCACTGGGTGGGAAGAACAGCATGTAGGACACTTCTGCCAAATGACTGGTCCTTCTGAGACAGGAGATCCAAACGATAGTGTCTTGCGACAGTTTTAGCTGAAGACCAGGTGGCCGCCTTACTGATCTGTTCCATGGAGACCCCAGCTTGCTCTGCCCAAGATGTAGATATACTCCTTGTAGAATGAGCCGTGACTCCACCTGGCAAGTTGACATCTCTATAAGCCATCTTAATGGTACCTTTCATCCATCTTGCCAACGTGGTCTTGGATACTCTCAGACCCTTCCTAGGGCCTGAAAATGAGATAAACAAACGGTCAGCTTTCCTGAAATCTTTGGTCTGTTGAAGATATTGCAACAGCTGAGATCTGACATCCAAGGCAATAAGTTCAGGATCACCCTGAGTGATAGAAGGAATAATGATTTCCTGGGATTTGTGAAAATCTGAAGCAACTTTAGGGAGGTAACAGGGATCCACTTTCATCACTATGCGATCGGGAAATACCTGCAGGAAAGGATGACGACACGATAAGGCCTGTATATCACTAATTCTGCGGGCCGAAGTAATGGTTACCAAAAACAAGACCTTCCAGGTGAGTGATTTAATGTCCAAAATTTTGTTGGGAAAAAAAGGAGGAGAACTTTTTGTCTATGATAAGTCCCATTGCGGAACCACCTTGGATGGTGCCGGCTCAGAGCGCTTAACTGCCAGCAGGAACCGCTTGATATTAGAAATGGAAGATAACCTCTTATCCAGAAAAACTGACAAAGCTGCCAGTTGAACTTTCA
>JAQIHN010000808.1:0-24500 GCA_027917425.1 Gastrophryne carolinensis
TAAAACTAGCAAGGGTTAAAATTAATCCGGTAAGGGCGCTCAAAAAAAATACCTGTAAAACCAAATTCTAAGAAGCCGAAAACACTCCCAGACACAAAAGCTTATAGACATTTTCTATGGGACTCCCAAGGCTTGAACTGCTACTTCCCTGTTTTTCTACCACAGACTTATTAGAAGAAAGGCTCTGTGCTTTTCTCAAGACTTCGCAGAAGGCATATGGACCTGTTGTTGTCTGCCAGGGTTGCTTTGACTAATTGTGGCATTGTCAGACTGGGACATAATTACACATACTAACCTAAGGAACTGCTGCCAGAAAAGTATATCCCTGTATAGGGGCCAGAGAAAAATCCTAACATCTAGACATGGATTGCAATGGTCAGTAAATGGCACCTGAAATACAGTATAGAAAATGTAGCTCAACTTTCTGCATTTTGACTCCTCCCTCTTTATTGCTGCTTAAAAACAGAAGAGAGTCAAATCAAATTACCAGACTGGCTATTAGAATATCAAAGCTAGCCTGATGAGCTGGGCAGAACGTGTTCCAGTGCATGAATGCATATTCCAATCCCATGCTGGCCTTCCCTGACAGGCAAGGGCAAAGACTCCAGCCAAATGACAGTGCCTGAAGTAAAATGCTGCATCATCAGTGGTCACTGCTCCATTCCCCAGGGCTACACTAACAATAATTAGCTAAACTGCATGCACACTTTAGAAAACCAAGACTGCACTTCTGAGTAGGCATAGGTACTGCAGAGTTGAAACAGCTTTGTGGGGCTTCTTGGTGGGCGGACATAACTGATCTTGTTGCTGTGTTCCCCAATGGAACAATAAAAAATATTGCTTGAGTCGTTAAACTGGACTTTCAGCATCAGTTAATGAAATGCCCAAACCATAAAAAATGATTCCCCGGCATCTAAAATGAATATATTTTAAGTTTCTAGTCACTTATTATTCTTTCTCCCATTAGGCTGAATCTCTGTACAGGACTCTAGGATATGGGCGCTGCCATCTTGCCTCAGAAGTATCACATACTGATATAGCTGTGCTTTTCTCAGACAGAGCAGAGCTGGGGTCAGGAAAAGTACAGCAATCCCAGAATGCAGAGCAAGGGGGCACTCACTTCGACTGGAAAAAAAAATTCAGTCTCCGTAGGCGATAATCATTTTTTTAACCTTAAGAACTATAAATCTGTGGAATAGCCTCCCACTAAAGCTTGTTACAGCATCAACCACTGACAGCTTCAAAAAAGGATTAGATGCTTATTTAGAAGAAAATAAAGCAATTCTGTGAGTACTCAACTGTAGAATTGTTTTTGTTCTTGCATGGCACGGCCTGCTTCGGTATTCATAACTGATGGTTATTCCGCCACAAGGTGGCGCAGCAGCACTGCAGAAAGCTGTGGAAGCTCCCGGCTCCCTATAAAAATGGGATTAACCAACAAGTTCCCAGCGTAGACGAGCAGTGAGACAAGAAGCCGGGAGCGAATAAGTGTAAGAATGAAAAAAAGATAAAAAACCCAACTTAACTTGGAACAATCACCAGAAAGAGGCAACCAAGAACAACTATAACAGGGTGGGGCGAAGCGGGTCGTGCCATGCAAGAACAAAAACAATTCTACAGGTGAGTACTCACAGAATTGCTTTTTTCTTTAATGCATGGCACGGCCCGCTTCGGTATTCATAACTGATGGGACATCCAAAAGCAGTGTCCAAAAGTAGGGTGGGATCCCAAATGAGTAAAGGACAGTATTTGAAACCACTACAGCCTGAAGCACCTTGCGGCCAAAAGCAGCATCCGCTGAGACTTTAACATCAACTTTGTAAAACTTGGAAAAGGTATGAACAGAAGACCAAGTAGCGGCCTTGCAAACTTGTTCAACAGAAGCCTGGTGCTGAAAAGCCCAAGAGGCACCAATAGCACGAGTGGAATGAGCAGTAATTCAAAGGGAGGTTCCTTCTATTTAGCAGAATAGGCTTAAACCACCGCCTGACAGATCCACTTGCTGATAGTGGATTTAGCCGGAGGCAAACCCTTCCTAGGCCCAGAAGTGAGAACGAACAGAGCATTAGACTTCCTGAAGGTCTCAGTAGCGACCAAATAGAATTTCAGAGCCCTGACCACATCCAAAGAATGCAGATTCCGCTCCTTGGAATTAGCGGGATTAGGACACAAGGAAGGCAATACAATGTCCTGATTAAGGTGAAAAGCAGACACGACCTTGGGCAAGAAATCTGGCTTAAGCCGGAACACCACCTTATCATGATGCCACTCAAAATACGAGGCTTGATGGAAAGCACCGCTAGCTCAGAAACACGTCTTACAGAAGTGATAGCCACAAAAAAGGCTACTTTTTAAATGGGCAAGGTGGCCTCACGAATAGGTTCAAAGGGAGGCCGCTGCATAGCAGACAACACCAGATTCAGATCCCAGACTGGTAGCAAAGGCTTACATGGCGGACGCACATGAGAAACACCCTGGAAAAAAGTTTTAACCAGCCGGGATTGGCAAAGGATCTTTGGAAATAAATTGCCAGAGCTGAAACATGGCCCTTGAGAGTACGAAGTTGAAGGCCCAAGTTGAAGTCCAAACCATGTTGCAAGAATTCCAGAATCCTGGGAATAGAAAACACCCGACAGGGAAGAGATTTGGACTCGCACCAGGCAATGTAAGCATGCCAGACCCTGTAATAAATGAAAGACGAGGACTTTTTTCTAGCCCTAATCATGGTATCGACCACAGAAGCCGGTAATCCCTTTTCCCTCAAGAAGGTTTCAGCAGCCAAGCCGTTAAAGCCAGCGTTTGTAAATTGGGGTGGCGTAGCCGCCCCTGAGTGAGGAGATCTGGATCCTTGGGTAAGACGTACCTGTCTACTGCCAACTGCACGACGTCTGCGAACTAAACCCTTCTTGGCCAACAAGGGGCCACCAGGATGGCCGGTACTTGTTCCTGGACTATCTTGCATACGACCCTACCCAGGAGAGGAAACGGAGGGAACACATATAGAAGCCGTAACTCCGTCCAAGGAATTGCCAGAGCATCCGTGGCGAAGGCCAGAGGATCCTGAGACAAAGAGACAAATCTGGGAAGTTTGTGATTGTGACGGGACGCAAACAGGTCCACTTCCGGCTGACCCCAGCGGTGACACAGGGAGAGAAACACCGGGTTGTTGAGGGACCATTCCCCCAGACGAGACGTCCCCCTGCTCAGGGAGTCCGCCTCCTGGTTCTCCACCCCCGGAATGTATACCGCTGAGATGCAGGGAACATGCCGCTCAGCCCAAGACAGAATCTGGGACACTACTTTGAATGCTCACTTGCTCCGAGTACCTCCCTGATGATTGATGTAGGCAACCGCCGTCTGGTTGTCTGAGCGGATCTGAACAGCCCGACCCTGAAGGTGGGTGGTCAGGTGAGAAAGAACCAACCTGATCGCCCTCAGTTCCAGTACGTTGATGGAAGGTCCTGCCCCCAGAAGGTTCCTTGAGTCCAGCCACCACGAGAGGGACTGCCTGGCCAGAGGAGACAGAGCAAATTCCTGATACAATGACACAGGGTCCCGATCCCAAACTGACAAGAGGTGCAACTGGAGATGTCTCATGTGAAACTGGGCAAAGGGGACTGCCTCGAAGCAGGACACCATCAGGTCCACTAACTGCATCTCCTGCCGGATGGAGGGATGAGGACACAATAGCAGAGCCCGAGCCTGCTTCTGAAGACACTCCGCCTTCTGCTGAGGAAGGAATACCCTGACCTGAGAGGTATCCAGAGTCAAGCCCAGAAAGGACCTCACCAAGGACGGGGACAGAGAAGACTTGGGATAGTTGATCACCCAGCCGAAAGACTGTAGAGTGGAGATCACCATCTGAGTGTCCTGCTCGCCTGAGGAAAGGATTGGGCCACAATCAGGATGTCGTCCAGGTAAGGAATGATGCGGATGCCCATGTTCCTGAGCAGAGCCATCACTCCCGCCAGTACCTTGGTGAACACCCGAGGTGCCGAGGTGATCTCGAAGGGTAGAGCCACAAATTGGTAATGCTGATCCTCTAGCGCGAACCTTAGAAATCTCTGATGACCTAGGAAGATAGGCACATGAAGATAAGCATCTTTGATGTCCACAGTGGTCATGAAGTCACCCTGGCGAAGGGTACTGACAGCAGAGTGCAGCGTCTCCATGCGAAAATGCTTGAATCTGACAAATTTGTTGAGGCTCTTTAGTTCCAGAATGGGCCTTAGAGAGCCGTCCTTTTTGGGGACTGTGAAAAGATTGGAATAGTACCCCCGACCCCGTTCTTGAGGGGGCACTGGACAAATTACTCCTGACTCTAACTGAACCGCCAGATGCAACCCTTGAGCATACAGGGGGATTAAATACATCCTGGATTTGACGAATCTTGGGGGTGGCCAGGCTGTAAACTCTATCTTGTAGCCAGAGGACACTATCTCCTGTATCCACCGGTCTGAGACGTGAAGCCTCTAGACGTGAGCAAAAAACCGAAGCCGTCCACCCACCCCGATGGGTGAGGGCGCCCCTTCATGCCTGAGGGGGCTTAGGGGAGGGATTGGGTTTGGAGTTCCAGGAGAGACCAGGACAACCACGGGGTCTACCACGGCCCCAAGCATCTCTACGGCCATTGTGGAGAAGCGAGCCCCGGCCTCCTCTGGGAGTACGAAAGGAAGGGAGGGGGGCAGAGGACCCACGAAATGGCCAAGACTGCCTCCTACGCTGAGGCAGCTTGCCATCCTTAGCAAGAACATCAAGACGCTCTCCAAAAAGCTGCAACCCCGCGAAGGGGAGACCAGTGAGAGCTTTCTTAGCAGCAGCATCAGCAGCCCATTGGCGCAACCAGACAGATCGTCGCATAGCCGCCAAGAGCGCGGAGGCCCTGGCACTTAGCCGCACAGCATCATCCATAGCGGCAAGAATAAAGGCCACAAAATCAGAGCAAACCAAGAGTACTAAACTCCTTTCCCTCTCCACGAGCTGAAGTGCCATCCATGATGCGCTTGAGCAGAGACTGAAGAGCAATAGCCGTAATAGCCGTGGCACAGGTCGGGCGCAATCCAGCCCCCACACAGGTAAAAGCATGACAGGCCAACTGGTCCATGCACCTGTCCTCACCTTCCCTTAGAGTGGTAGTGTCAGGGGAAGGCATGACCAATTGTTGGACAAGCCCAGCACGGGAGCATCCACTTCAGGGGGAACTGACCACCTCCTAACAAGATCAGCAGAAAAGGGATACCTCTTATCCAAACTTTTGGACACAGCAGGTAGCTTGTTAGGACGTTCCCATGCTTTAAGTATCATAGAGTTGAAATGACCTTGCTCAGGAAACTCCAGACGCTGTTTAACAGGACGAAACAGCTCACCCTGTTTCCTTTTAGCCTCCACAGGAGGGGCAATGTGTAGGATTTCAAAAATATGAGACAGTAAATTACCAGTGTCCTCAGGATACCATGAATCCCCAGACGCAGCGTCACTGTCACAACTCTCCTGCTGGTCTCCCGAGTCAGAATCCGGAGGCAATTCTCCTTCCTCCAGGGAACAACGCCCAGCAGTGACATCCAATTCCCTATACTCCTCAGTAGAGCGTGAGGGAGTGCCGCTTCTTGCCAGAGGCTTTCCTGGGAATAGACTTGGCAAGCTGTCTCTCAATACTGGCCACCGGCAGAGCCAAATCAGAGTGTGACTCCCTGCTGACGTCCACCTCACTGGGGCCCAGTTGCAGGAGCAGAGGGGTAGGTGAAGCAGAGGGATGTGCTGAGCTAGAAAGCGAAGCAGGCAAACCAGCTTGTAGCGCAATGACCCTCTCAGCGTACGGAACGCACACCATGACACAGTTACTCACAGGGAACACTCCACACATTGAACACAGCCGGACTTGCCCCGAAGGGCCCCCAAGCATGCTATCCCCAGCAGTCTCCATATGGTGATTAACACAGGCACAATAGACAGCGGTGGGTAAAGGCTATACAAAGGCAACCCGGGATGCTCCCACACAGGATGCCCCCAGAAATGAGTGAAGGGGGAATAAAGGGAGGGAAGGAATGGAGCCGGGATATGCCACAACCCAATGGTATCCCGCCTGAAAGACATAAGAAAAAAGAAGCATGAGCATCCCGCAGCACATACACCCTCCAATAAAAAACCCCCCAAGGGGGACTCACGGACCAAAGGCACCACAGCGTCACTCATGCACCGCCACAGGAGAAGCGACACACCAGAGGAGCAGCCAGAAGCGGCCAAGAAGGGAGAGATCCAGCCGCAGGGAGACAACGCGATACGCGTCACCAAGCCGCCCCGCCCCCCCACCGAAGAGCGTGAAAACAGCGCTCATGTAACCCGGCCGGCGCCACGACAAGGCAAAATCACCTCAGGTTATAGCGCCCACAGCCGCGGAGCATAGTACAAAGCGGCGTAGCAGCTAAAAACACCAAAAAAACACACAAACGTCAAACCACCACAGATATTACTCCTCACCGCTACCATCCCCCCCCCCCAGAGAGGGGAGGGGGAGAAGAGAGGGACAAGGAGGCAGCGGTGAGCAGCCATGGCCAGGGAGAGGGGGGGGAGGAACCCCAAAAGGAAAATAAAGGTACACAGTCCGCAACAACTCACCCCCTCAGAAGCTAGGGCAGGAACTCCGCATCCCAAGAAGGTTCACCATAAAGCCTATGGCCGGCTACCCTTTGTGGCACAGGGTCTGCGGCTTGGAGCAGCGCTCCAGGAGCACTTGACCCTAGTGCTCTTCTACCTTCACCCGATCTGTCAGCCAAGGCTGGGAGGCAGTGAGGGTCCAGAAACGGATGGAAATAGACTTGCAGGGCCGCAGGCTTGGTTGCCCCGCTCACCTGCGCAAGAGAGAGAGCCATCTTCTAACTTCGCAGTGTCACTGCAGAGACAACACTGGGAACTTGTTGGTTAATCCCTTTTTATAGGGAGCCGGGAGCTGCCACAGATCTCTGCAGTGCTGCTGTGCCACCTCGTGGCAGAATAACCATCAGTTATGAATACCGAAGCGGGCCGTGCCATGCATTAAAGTAAAACATTAACTATTAGCTGTTATCAGTGAAAACAAAATAAAAAAATAACTTCCCCCTACCCCAACACCCTTGTTTGAACTTGATGGACATATGTCTTTTTTCAACCGTAATAACTATGTAACAGAGCAGCATAGTCAGAAGACACTTCCTGTCTGCAGGCACCCTGAGACTCCATGGGACGCTGTCTTGGATGTTTAAAGGCTCAGAAAATGCACAAGGTGAAGGTAGGATGATTTTTAATGTGGTCAATCTGTATGTACAGAGTGGCGGAAACATATAAGATATTAAGGGTGAAGGTCCGGTTTAAGTGACTCGCTTAGTGGTATAACTGGTACATAGTTAAAAGTACTGCCAGTAAGTTGAACAAAGACTGTGTAGGTGTGTGACCAACATAAGCCTTAGATACTCCTGATGTCGCCTAGCATATACTGTATATTGTACCTGGTATAATCACTTGGTAATTTAATACAGACTACTAAATGTGGTACACAAAGCACACGTTTTTTTCTTAAGCAAATGTATTATACTGTTATATAAAAAGGCAGTTAACTTATTTAGAAACTCGTTTTTCTGTGCTTTACTTTCACTAACCTGATTGCTCGGATGACAGTTTTAAGAGCTGGGGTTAGATCTTCTACTGATATATCGCAGTGACACCCTTTGTCATCATGCGCTTCCTCAGTTCCAAGGTTGGCGTCAACTGAAAATATAAAATTAGACTCAAATTGAAACATTTCTAAGCCTCTTGAGTTTTAACCATTTATGTTCTTTCAAAATGAAAACACATACACACTTGCTGTATATGTGTTAGAACCCCGGGTTCGGCTGATTCGGCTCATTTACCCCATCTGAAGTACCGGTAGCCACCAACTGGTGTCGGCAGAGCCCTGTGGCTGCTCTCACCCCATCTGCAGTCCCATCAGCCACCAGCGGGTGTCAGCAGAGCCCTGGATGCTCTCTCCCCATCATCTGCTGCACCTGGTGTATGGAGCTATTTAAGTAGGATCTGCCTTCCACCTGGGGCAGCGGGATTTTGTTTGTTTGCTTCTGTGTTTTGTGTCTGGTGATCTGAACCACAGTCTGTACCTGTACCTACCGGAGTCTGGAGACTGCCGGCATCTGTCGTGGGTGAGTGCGCCAGCACCTTAGGGTTTTTGTTATTAGGTATTTTGTTAGTTAGCCGTATTCAAGATCTTTTTGTTTTCCTTTATTAAAACCTTTAATTACATTTTGGTTTGTTGTGTCTTTGCTCTGGCCAAACTTTCTGCTCCCAGGCGGAGAGTTCATATTGGAGAACTCTCCGGTCTGACAATATGCTTTTGATAAATCATGGAAATTGTTTAATAAAGCTAGATTCCTACATTTATGTAAAGATCATTATATCCTTTGAAAATAGGAAATAGTGTATATCAAAATCTAGTGGCAAGGGAAAACAATTTATTTAGCAGCTATACAAATGCAATTTTAGTCAGTAATACACATAATAATAATTAAAAATAGATTGTAATGAGTTCCTTGGTTAAATAGATGTGTGCGTATAAAGTGACGCTATGGTGAGTTTAGGTTCATATATACCCCTTTTTATAATGCCCTTGAATACCCCTAAACACAAATGAACATGTCACCTGTACATTCTCTGCGACATTTTTGTAATATATGGACAATCAAGTGAACATGAAGAACTATTGATGTGTGTTATGCAAGATGCCAGCTGCCTTGGTGAGCTTGTTCATTTTAACACATTTAAAAATGTGTTTTTTCCCCTAAATAATCACCTGCACATGTGATGGGGCATTTGTACAGGTGAGGTACATAATCTTTGCAATTTTTGAGTGTTTGGAAAAGGCACCATAATGAAGTATGCTAAAGAATATTTTTTTTCTGCATACCCCGCAAGATGCTGTTGTTTCCAAACTTTAAAACAATTACTCTTACCTCATTTGAAAAATGATGTACCTCATCTGTCAAGATTTCCCATAGCATATGCAGTTAATTTTTTAGGAAAAATTAGAACCAAAGATTTTTTATAAAGTTAAAAATCTCACAGAGGAGCAGACAGCATTTCAAACCCAAATGTACAACCGAACTTAAACTTGCTTCACCAAATCTTTAGCATGACTCTCACTGGCCAAATTAGAAATATAACCATGAGCATACACATGAAGACTGTAATATATTCCACTCATCCCCCTGTGGAGCATGGACCAACTGGTAAAGTCCTTTGGTAATGGAAACAGAATTAATATGTAGTATGGTGGGAGACTTTCTTTTGCTCTGAAGACTGGACTGGGTAGCTTTCTACCTGAGTTTAGTTTCTTGTGTGCATTCGTATGCAAACTAAATTGGCCAGCAGAAAATCACCTGTGATAGTTTTATCTGAGCCAGATCAGAGTATCACCTGAGTTAGTTTGTCTGGGCCAATCTAATATCACCTTAGCTAGTTCAATGATGGGTCAGCCTAGGAAAAGGAGTGGGCTGGTGAGAGATGGGACATTCGCGGGGACATTCGGGCAGCTGAAGGACACACACAAAGTTTTGTTTTGAATGGACACGAACGGTGATGAGATGTGTTTGGGATAGAGAGATCTGCTTTTGTGATCTTAAATACAGCAGCCATTTTGTTTGGAGATTGGATGAGGCCTGCTGATTTCTGCCTGGACTAGATTAAACAGATGAGTAATCCATTTTAATATATTATTTTGCCCTGTTAGGCTTTCTGTGTTGTAACAGTGTGTGTAGCAATTTTGTATTTGTACATTTTTTGCAAGCAAGGTATAAACATAACATAACATAACTAAAGTAAATAAATGAACTTATTAGATGAGTTTAGGGTTATATGTTATTTTATATTTATATACTAGCCCTATGCATCTGTGAAAAATTTGGTAATCCCATGTTGAAATTTGGTATAATAAGTTTACCATTTCTACTAGTTGCTTTGATTCTTTATTAGAAAGAAATTAGAGTGGATGTCCAGTCACTGGGTAACTCCCTGACTCCCTCTCTTGCTGCTGAGGCAGGGTAGAGGGGTTTACAATAATAAAAAAAACTCCTTACCTCGCCCGGGAACCTCCACTGTTCACCCAGCAATTCTGGGCAAGGTGGGTAGTTTATTTTATTGTAATCTCCCTGACGCCCATTGTGCCTCAGAGCAGGGATGGGTGGCAGGGGATTTAATGGGTGACTGGACTTCTACTTCTTCTTTAAACTAAAACATGTTAATTCATACCCAAGTTTCTTTACCTTGTATATAGTAATGATGAGATTTGAAATGTTTGGGGGTGGGGTGCACCATACTTGACACAAGCCACCATCCAACCTAAAACTTAGCTCTGGTGAGAGTGGACCATATGCAGACACCTGGGGGGGGGGGGGGTGACAACCGCAAGCAGGGTATTAAATGTATTTTATTTATATTTAAGGCATGACATTTGAGCACGATGTGCACCTAAAACTTTTACTGGCGCAATGTGACAATTTTATTTCATTTGCTTTTTAATGTGAATCTTATGTTTCACTATCAGTGGGTCCACTGTGTTTATAACAAACATATGTGCTTGTATGCACTTATAAATTACTGTAATTTTCTATTTTCTTTGAATCACATCTTATTTTATCTTATTTTGAAACAAAGCATGAATTGGCCCTTATTTTCAAGAGATATTAAGGAAAGTTTACTGCAACAAGGTCATAATGTAAAAGCAAGAGGAAAAAGGAAGTGGGTAGAAGATAACCATTAAAGTAGCATCAACAGAGGGGTTGTGGGCAAGAGAGGAATGTTGGGCGTATGGTATTATTAGAAAGAAAAACAGAACTGAATGTGGAACAGATACATGTATATATTGATTCTGTGTGTTCTCTGCAACACAGATGATGAGAAAGGAAAGAATCTGTGGGAGGACCAGACGAGGGCTTTCTCTGTGGGAGCAACTCCGCTTTTACTGCCCTGATGCCTGGTTTTGCTGATACTTGGAAGGCTGGAGAAGCCCTTGTCCTTGTACAGGAGCTCTTCATCTGAGGCTGAGCTGTAAATCCATTTCATACTGTCTCTTCAGGTCCCTCTGGTAGCTAAATCCTGGTGCCCCCTTACATGGAGTTTTGTAATGCCCTGTGTACTCGCTCATTATTGCATCAATATTAGTGTACTTTGCCAAAAATATGAGGAAAAAGTGGTGACAATTTACTAGCTTAACATAAAATAGGTATATCTTCCAATCCACTATGAAAAGAAAATGCAAAAAAGCTTACTTGTAGAGCAAGTTTTTTAGGAAATTGGATAAAATGATCTTTTGAATTGCATACATCAAGTACTAAGCAGTCAGCGAGACACCCTCATTCTTCATCGAATGCACAAGTTGTACTGGAAGCACACATAAATGTGCTCATTTAAGAGAAACAATGCACAGGAATTTTACTTTCCTGTCTGTTGTTCCTCTGTGTGGCAGCATCCCGAATTGTGATGCCCCGCTGTGTGTACTCCCCCAGGTATCCCCATTTTACTCAACTTTTACTCAACTTCCTTCCATTCCCATGGCGCAAACCAGGACAAGAGCGAGTGTGCTCGCTGTCACTCGGCTCCCTTCGGCTCCGGTGACGGCTAAGTCGCCTGGCCGAGCGGCGCTGAAGGGAGTCAAGTGGCATCGGCAGCTGCTTCCCTGCCTACCTTGCAGTTGCGGCGTGTGCACACTGCTCATTCAGATAGGCCGGCTGCAGGAGCTAGAGCTAGCCACGGCTAGAGGTGATCGGGGATGCAGCGATGGCTCCAGGAGGTACATGAAACGCAATTGGGGGGGGGGGGAGTCACACAGCGGGGCATCTGAATTCGGGATGCCCCCGAGGAGTGGAAGAGACTCTGATTTTCTCTTTAACTGGGGCACAGACATGTGAACTGGAATAACAGTCACCCTTTCTGGCCTGATCACTGTTTCTATACTATATAGTCCCCTTGAGAACCCCATATACAGTAATAAAACTGAAATGTAATACAAAATGACAATGATCCATCATAAGCGTGTATAGTTGCCTGGCCACACACTTTTTTCCCCACCTGCGAAATGTCCTTAGGATTTATAAACAAAAAAAAAGTAATGCTCTTTCTTATGTGTTCACATTTACTAAGAATGTAAAGAAGCTTATATGCATCCAAAATGTTTCCCTACATTCCTGTTAAAAAAGAAAGTTTGCCTAAGAAAAGTTTATAAGGAGATTTTATATGTCCTGCAGTTAATTAGTTCTGTATAAGCCAAAAATAAAGGTGGAACTATATTTTATGTGCCATGGAGAATTTATGTATGCTTTTGGCATCTGTGTTTTACCAGCATTGCCTTATTCAGTAATGTTTTCCAGTGTTTCTTGACAACAAGCTTTGCAAGCAGTTGGATTGTCAGTCGAGTCTAATCTTGGTTGTAGTAGTATCATTCTAAAGTAAAACCAATTACTGGGCTGCTATTCTGCAGCTATAATTAAAGTGAATGACCTACCAAACCACAATTTAAAAAAAATATACCTTTAATCCTGAGGTTGTCTCTGCAGCTATTTTCTTTATTGCATGGCACGGCCCGCTTCGGTATTCATAACAGTTGGGTTAGATTGGCATCTCCCGGCCCCCTATAAAAACGGGATTAACCATAGAGTTCCCCAGTGTTTCCTCTGCAGTGGAACTGCGAAGTTAGAAGATGGCTCTCTCTCTTGCGCAGGAGAGCGAGGCAACTAAGCCTGCTGCCCTGCAAGTCTATTTCCACCCGTTTCTGGACCCTCACTGCCTCCCAGCCTTGGCTGACAGATTGGGTGAGGGTAGAAGAGCACTAGGGTCAAGTGCTCCAGGAGCGCTGCTCAAAGCCGCAGTCCCTGTTCCACAAAGGGTAGCTGGCCATAGGCTTTATGGTGAGCCTACTAGGGATGCGGAGTTCCTGTCCTGGCTTCTGAGGGGCTAAGTGTTTTGGGGACTGTGTCCCCTTCTTTTCCTTCAGGGGACCTCCCCCCTCCTTCTGGCCTGGATACTCGCCGCTGCCTTCTCGTCTCTCTCCCCCCCCCTCTCTGACTTTGTTCCTACCCCTCATCCCCCCACCCATTTTTGCTTAGCTGGGGGCATCCTATGGGAGGGCATCCCGGGTGGCTTTTGTATTAGCCTTTACCCAGCGCTGGCCTATTGCGCCTGTGTTAATCACCATATGGAGGCTTCTGGGGATGGCGTGCTCGGGGGTCCTTCGGGGGCAATCCCGGCTGTGTTCCATGTGCAGGGTATCCCCTATCAGCAATGATGTCACGGTGTGCGTGCCGTGCTCTCAAAGTGTCCTTGTGCTCCAGCTTGGTTTGCCTGCATCACTTCCCAGCTCTGCGCCCCCTTCGGCATCACCTACCCCCCCACTGCTGCAATTAGCTCCCAGTGAGGGGGATGCTAGCAGGGGGTCACAGTCTGATCTGGCACTCCGTGTGGCCAACATTGAGAAGCAGCTTGCTGGGCCTATTCCTAGGAAGGCCTCTGGCAAGAAGCGGCACCTGACTTCCACTCCCTCACGCTATACAGAGGAGTCTGAGGAATTTGATGTCACTACTGGACGTTATTCCCTAGAGGAAGGGGAACTGCTCCAGGACTCTGACTCCTCTGGGGACCAGCAGGAGGGTTGTGATAGTGACCCTGAATCTGGGGAGGATTCATGGTATCCTGAGGACACTGATAATTTGCTGTCTCACATTTTTGTGTGGAGGCTAAAAGGAAACAGGGTGAGCTGTTTCGTCCTAGTAAACAGCGTCTGGAGTTCCCTGAGCAGGGACATTTCACCACTATGGTGCTTAAAGAATGGGAACGTCCTAACAGGCTGCCCGAGGGTTTGGATAAGAGGTATCCCTTTCCTGCTGATCTTGTTAAGAGGTGGTCATTTCCCCCTGAAGTGGACACTCCCGTGCTAGGCTTGTACAATACTTTGGTCATGCCTTCACCTGGCACTACCACTCTGAGGGACAGTGAGGACCGGCGCATGGATCAGTTGGCCTGCCATGCCTTTACCTGTGTGGGGGCTGGATTGCGTCCGGCCTGTGCGGCTGCCATTACAGCTATTGCCCTTAAACTTCTCAAGCGTCTCCTTGATGGCGCTACAGGTCGTAGCCGGGGGAGGAGTATAGGACTCTTGGTTTGCTCTGATTTTGTGGCCTTTATCCTTACTGCTATGAATGATGCTGTGCGGCTGAGCGGTAGGGCCTCTGCGCTCTTGGTGGCTATACGCCGCTCTGTTTGGTTACGTCAGTGGGCAGCTGACGCTGCTGCTAAGAAAGCTCTCACTGGACTCCCCTTCGCGGGGCTGCGGCTATTTGGGGGGCGTCTTGATGTTCTAGCCAAGGATGGCAGGCTACCTCAGCGTAGGAGGCAGTCTCGGCCCTTTCGGGGGTCCTTCATCCCCCTCCCTTCCTTTCGTGCTCCCAGAGGAGGCCGTGGCTCCCTCCTTTCTAGTGGCCACAGAGATTCTTGGAGCTGTGGCAGATCCTGTGGTGGTCCCGACCCTCCTGGAGTTCCAAGCCAAAACCCTCTCCCAAGCCCCCTCAGGCATGAAGGGGAGCCCTCATCCATCTGGGTGGAGGGACGGCTTCGGCTCTTTGCTCACGTCTGGAGGCTTCAGACCGGTGGATTCAGGAAGTAGTGTACTCCGGTTACAAGATAGAGTTTGCAGCCTGGCCACCCCCAAGATTCATCAGATCCCGGATGTCTTTAAACCCCCTGTCCGCTCAAGGGTTGCTTCTGGCGGTTCATTGCCTGTTAGAGTCCGGAGTCATTTGTTTGGTGCCTCATCAAAAATGGGGTCAGGGGTACTATTCCAATCTTTTCACGGTCCCCAAAAAGGACGGCTCTCTGAGGCCCATTCTGGACCTGAAGGACCTCAACAAATTTGTCAGATTCAAGCATTTTCATATCGAGACGCTACGCTCTGCTGTCAGTACCCTTCGCCCGGGCGACTTCATGACCACTCTGGACATCAAAGATGCGTATAATCATGTGCCTATCTTCCCAGGTCATCAGAGATTTCTAAGGTTCGAGCTGCAGGATCAGCATTACCAGTTTGTGGCTCTACCCTTCGGTATCACCTCGGCGCCTCGGGTGTTCACCAAGGTACTGGCGGGGGTGATGGCTCTGCTAAGGAACCAGGGCATACGCATCATTCCTTACCTGGACGACATCCTGATTGTGGCCAAGTCCTTTCCTCAGGCCGAGCAGGACACTCAGATGACTCGGCTGGGTGATCAACTATCCCAAGTCTTCTCTGTCCCCGACCTTGGTGAGGTCCTTTCTGGGCATGACTCTGGATACCTCTTAGGTCAAGGTGTTCCTTCCTCAGCAGAAGGTGGGGGGTCTTCAGATGCAGGCTCAGGCTCGGCTATCGTGTCCTCATCCCTCCATCCGTCAGGGGATGCAGTTGGTGGGCCTGATGGTGTCCTGCTTCGAGGCAGTCCCCTTTGCTCAGTTTCACATGAGACGTCTTCAGTTGCACCTCTTGTCAGTTTGGAATCGGGACCCTGTGTCCCTGGATCAGGAATTTGCTCTGTCTCCTCTGGCCAGACAGTTCCTCTCGTGGTGGCAGGCCTCAAGGAACCTTCTGGGGGGCAGGACCTTCCTGCCCCCATGCTGGTAGATGGTCACCACGGATGCCAGTCTGACTGGTTGGGGAGGCTTCTGGAAGTCCCTGAAGTTCCAGGGTCGGTGGGGCCCACAAGAGGCCCATGCTTCCATCAACGTCCTGGAACTGAGGGCGATCAAGTTGGTTATTTCTCGCCTAACCACTCACCTTCAGGGTCGGGCTGTTCAGATCCGCTCAGACAACCAGACGGCAGTTGCCTACATCAATCATCAGGGAGGGACTCGGAGCAAGCGAGCCTTCAAGGAATTGTCCCTGATTCTGTCTTGGGTGGAACGGCATGTTCTCTGCATCTCAGCGGTCTACATTCCGGGAGTGGGGAACCAGGTGGCAGACTCCCTGAGCAGGGGGTCGTCTCGTCTGGGGGAATGGTCCCTCAACAACCGGGTGTTCCTCTCCCTGTGTCACCGCTGGGGTTAGCCGGACGTGGACTTGTTTGCGTCCAGTCACAATCACAAACTTCCCAGATTTGTCTCTCTATCTCAGGATCCTCTGGCCTTCGCCACGGATGCCCTGGCAATACCTTGGACAGAGTTTCGGCTTCTCTATGTGTTCCCTCCGTTTCCTCTCCTGGGCAGGGTCATGCGCAAGATAGCCCAGGAGCAGGTACCAACCATCCTAGTGTCCCCTTGTTGGCCAAGAAGAGTTTGGTTCGCAGACGTCGTGCAGTTGCCAGTAGACCGGTACGTCTTGCCCAAGGATCCAGATCTTCTCACTCAGGGGCAGCTACGCCATCCCAATTTACAAGCGCTGGCTTTAATGGCTTGGCTGCTGAAACCTCCATCTTGATGGAAAAGGGGTTGCCTGCTTCTGTTGTTGATACCATGATTAGAGCTATGAAGAAGTCTTCGTCCTTTATCTATTACAGGCTCTGGCATACTTACATTGCCTGGTGTGAGTCTAAGTCTTTTCCCTGTCAGGTTTTTTCTATTCCCAGGATTCTGGAATTCTTGCAACATGGTTTGGATCTAGGCCTTCAACTTAGTACCCTAAAAGGCCATGTTTCAGCTCTGGCAATTTCTTTCCAAAGATCCTTTGCCAATCACCGGTTGGTTAAAACCTTTTTCCAGGGTGTTTCTCATGTGCGTCCACCCCGTAAGCTTTTGCTACCAGTCTGGGATCTGAATCTGGTGTTGTCTGCTCTGCAAGGGCCTCCCTTTGAGCCTATCCGTGAGGCTGCCTTGCCCATTCTGACTCTTAAGGTAGCCTTTTTGGTGGCTATCACTTCCGTAAGGCGAGTTTCTGAGCTGGCGGCGCTTTCCATCAAACCTCCTTATTTCAAGCGGCATCAGGATAAGGTGGTGTTCCCGCTTAAGCCGGATTTCTTGCCTAAGGTGGTGTCTGCCTTTCATCTCAATCAGGACATTGTTTTGCCTTCATTGTGTCCTAATCCTGCTAATTCCAAGGAGCGGGCACTGCATTCTCTGGATGTGGTTAGGGCTCTGAAGTTTTATTTGGTCGCTACTGAGACTTTCAGGAAGTCTGATTCTCTTTTTGTTCTCACTTCTGGACTTTGCCTCCACTAGTCCACTATCAGCAAGTGGATCCGTCAGGCGGTGATTCAAGCCTATTCTGCTAAGGGAAAGGAACCTCCCTTTAGGGTGACTGCTCATTCCACTCGTGCTATTGGTGCCTCTTGTGCTTTTCAGCACCAAGCTTCTGTTGAACACGTTTGCAAGGCCGCTACTTGGTCTTCTGTTCATACCTTTTCCAAGTTTTCCAAGGTTGATGTTAAGGCCTCAGCGGATGCTGCTTTTGGCCGCAAGGTGCTTCAGGCGGTAGTGACTTGAACTACTGGCCGTTACTCTTTGGGGATCCCACCCTACTTTTGGACACTGCCAACTGTTATGAATACCGAAGCGGGCCGTGCCATGCAGTAAAGAAAAAAGCAATTCTGTGAGTACTCACATGTAGAATTGTTTTTGTTATTGCATGGCACGACCTGCTTTGACCCACCCTTGTTATCGTTATTCTTGGTTGCCTCTTTATGGTGATTGTTCCAAGTTAATTGGGGTTTTTTACCCTTTTTTACCTTTATTCTCACCCGGCTTCTTGTCTCACTGCTTGTCTACGCTTGGAACTCTATGGTTAATCCCATTTTTATAGGGGCCGGGAGATGCCACAGCTTTCTGCAGTACCACTGCGCCACCTTGTGGCGGAACAACCCAACTGTTATGAATTCCGAAGCGGGCCGTGCCATGCAAGAAAAAAAACAATTCTACAGGTGAGTACTCACAGAATTTCTTTTTTTGCATTTCCTTTAGGGGAACAATAAACTGATGACTCAGACTACATTTCCCAGCATTCCTGAAACTGATTGAGCATGTGGGCTTGTGAGTGTGTATGTAGAAGCAGAAATCATTGTGAACACATCTGTACTGTCCTATCTTTCTTCAGCATTACCAAGTTTGCTGAATTTCAATGACAAAGCTGGGAAGTATTTGCAGTATGTGTGTCAATCAATCAATCTGCTGTTAGTGTCACCCTTGAAAAGGAGCAATATAGTAATTCTTCTTGATCATAATCATTTTTTTTTTTTTTTGCAAAAAGTGAACACACAAGTGAGTAGATTGGAATTTACATATGCACTTTTATAATGCATGGTAAAATGGACCTAATGTAAAAAATACTTTAGGTCACACAGCTATAATGCATGCCTTATATAAGAGGAGGTATGGCTGCCACATGTGTTCAAAGCTGTTGTCTGTCCCCAGCGGATAGTTGCATATCTCTTGATGCAGAACTTGTTGGTGTTGTAGAGTGAGGTTAGTTTAATGTGTGGGTAGTTTAGGCTAGGTTTTAACTTATGTTATACTTGGACTTATACCTGTATTCTCTTTCCTGATGCTCCAGTGGCTCAGCTCTCTGTTGTTTTAGCAGTAATATATAACTTTTCAGCTAACCCTAATTGACAGAGTCTGGAATGTCTGCCCGCAGGGCTGCACTGACTAATCTTGTTTGCAAATCTAGATACAGAAACAGTTTTTTTTTACTTGTAAAAGATGGACTTATTCTATGTGGTGACAGAGCAAGAAAAATGTAAGATTGTTGTGAAGGTGTAATGACAGTAGTAGTGCAAAATAGATTGGGGGGAAGATCAGGAGCAATGTTAGAAAATATTATTTTACAGAAAGAGTAGTAGATGCTTGGAACAAACTTCCAGCAGAGTTAGTTGAAAAATCAACAGTCACTGAATTTAAACATGCCTGGGATAAGCACACATCTATCCTAAGATAAAGAGTACATACAGTATACACATAAGGGCAGACTAGATGGACCGTATGGTCTCCTTTTGCCGTCAACCTTCTATGTTTCTATGTTTATTTTTTTCAGCATGTTGCTGCACCTCTAATGTTTAGTGAATGAGAATCTTGCAGTGCAGCAACATGCACCAGTGTAAAAAAAATGTAAATGTTATTGCACTACTCTAATTGGCGGTTATATGGCGGTGTCTGGTACAAGTGGCTTGATAATTTAAGCCCATAATTTTCCTGAAAATTCCTGCAAAAATAACAGTTAAACATACATAGCGCACAATGTTGTAAAATGGCCTGACAACAGAGGGTGGCATCTCTTGGTCATCTTGCAGCGAAAGGTCTAAAGAGACTGCCCAGGCAATAAAACAAAAAATGCTATCCTCAACTCTTGTTTCCCTCAGCTCTTCTGTCCTGCCCCACTTATGGTACATTTACACGGTACGGAAAATATTTAATAAATTGATCGTAATTAAGATTGTATTTCTGTTACCACATGCCACATTAAATCGATGACCTAGTATTTTTATGTCAGCCAAAACGATATGACACTTGACCAACAAGCAAATTCTTCTTGATTGCTTGACCGTATCTGGGATTTCCATGGAACAGTTATCGTCTTAATGTGTTTGCTTTAGCAAATGTTCATTCCCTAATCATTCCGTGGACATAAGCCATTACTGATCGAGAAATCTAGCACCCTGCAGTTCATCGCCAGTCTCAGTTCTCCACCTCCTCAAGGAGACCAAAACAGAGTTAAAGGAGCAGTATCACGAATTTTTCTTGGTGACTTATATTTAAATGGTACTTTGAATGTAGGTAAGTGTTGGAGTAAGAATTACAAATGTAGAAAAAAATTATGTCTGTGTTGTGCAGTTGGAGACTAATAGCTCATGTTTATGTTTGCTGAGTGTCGGGGCCCGACACTCTGCCCTGTTCCACGCTGAGGAGAGGGGGAAACAATTTAACAAAGTAATCAGCTGTTCAGTGCTGGCAGCCGTCCAGCATAATATTGCAACATTGCCTGGCCAGAACTCGTATATCTAAAACAGAGAGAAAAGCTCTAGAAGTCATTTAGCTCATTGGTAAATTCAATGTCTTTGAACCAGAGAGTCATTGGTTCAAATCTCAGACTCGCCTTTTTTTTGGGGGGGGGGGGGGGTTATTTTATTTCAGAATTGGATTTTTGGGTTTACATCTTGTTTTTTTGCTCTAAACATTTTTTATTTTGACAGTTCTCCCTTCATGTTGGCTCTGCTGCAGAATCTTTCAGTGTACCATTTTCTCTCTCTTTTCTCAACACATTTTGATCTTTCTTTCAGCTTTGTGTGTTTTGAGCAAAGCCCAACCCAGGATTTTCACTATCTGGAGTTTTGTTTTGTGCCCCTAGGGGCATCCCGACTTGGGATGCCCTGATATGTGAAATCCCCAAGTTCGCCTGTGAAAACGTACCTTTCCCTGTCCCACAGCGCATGCATGGGCTCTCATCCAATCAGCGCTGTTTGCTTGGCTGGCTCTGTTTGCACGCAGATGGGGAGTCTGAGCAGTAACCTTCCTGCCGCCTGACCTGTCTAAATGACTATCTGCGTGAGCGTGCCAGAAAAATGGGGGAATCTGTGGTTATCCAGGGGTTGTTTCACACAGTGAAGCATCCCGATTTAGAATGCCCAAGGGGGAAGGTCAATGGCCGGGTCTTATAGACTTCAGGGTCGGCCACTCAGGGTTTTGTTCCACTTTAATACCTTTAGATTTTCCTGAACAGTTATTCAAAGAAGAATTTCAGTCATTTTCAGTCAGTTTAGTTTTATTTTGTATAGATTTTACACATTTGAGTCACCTGGTCTCATAACAAAAGCAACACCTCACACACACACAGCCGTTACCACTGATTACAGTGTCAGCCTCTGAGGTAAAGTGTTGCTAGGAGACCAGTGGGCTAAATGAAGCAGCTCACAACCCAGCAGATCCCCCTATTCAGCAAATGGACTGAGCCATTGTCATTATACAATTTAAAAGAAAGGCAGATTTTTTTTCTTTTTCTATCCCCACATTATTTATACACATGTTAGAAGCTATTGTGTGGCTATTTAATTATTTATCTTTTTTAAGGCAAATTTCGCGATACTGCTCCTTTAAGCCCTCCGCACACCCACTTCATTTATTGCAATAGTGGGTGAGCCAGGGTGGCACAAACTAAGTAAATAATTTCCCACCAGTGGTGTAACTAAATGTGATGGAGTCCTGGTGTGAGCATTAATGAGGCCCTCTCTTGGCTCATACAGTAAATGTTTATCTGTCTTTTAACTCAGTTGGATGCAGCTAGACAACAAAAGACAGATACACATGTTTTTTCCTTTCTCTAAAGGATGCTAAGTGAGCACAGGTATGACATATTGGGTGAAGGAGATGGGGCCCACCTGACATTCTGGGCCCAGAGCTGTTACACCCACTGCACCCCTTAAGTCACGCCACTGTTTTCATTTTTTTTTGGATACACCCCCCCCCCCCCCCCGGTCCACTGGTTAACTTTCCCAGTTGCACTCACATCTCAGCCATCGCCCCTAACACCTGAACCCTCACGAGGATTGCTGACAAAATGGATGCAGTAATGCGGATAGCTCTGTAAATTACAATGGCGTTGTTTGACTCACTCAGAAAGGGTTGGAATGCAGTGTCTTGGTCACAACAGTATAACTGACTTTGTAAGGCACTCTATACTAACACGCAAATATTACCTGTTTATTTTTAGGTCCATCTCACACCTTCCCAATTGGATTGCATTGGAGTAGTAATACTCCAATATGACACAAGCAAGAAGAACACCGCCCATTTAAGTAAATATGCCCTTTCACACCTGTGTACTGTGTTTTGCTCACAACACGATAGCCAGGCAGCCCATGGGTAGCACAGGTAAAGTGCATGCATTGTCCTTTATCTGCACTGTGTTATGGTGCAAAGGACCCACATACCATCTAGTTCTTTTAAAGCTTCCAGGACATCCCCCTGCCATGTAGTGCCAAATATGCGTCCATGTCCTTTATTGACAAATTTCAGCAGACTTCATGGCATTGATTAGCATATTGTCACACTACTGGGTTTGTCAGTCTTGCTTTTTTTTTTTTTTTTTTTTTTTTTGCAGTCCAATACATTGTAAATTACATTGTTGCCACATCCTCTTAATTTTTAGACAGGTAGGAAAGAAACAAACTTACTATCAGTCACTGGTTTGGGTTGTGAACTCTTCAGTCTTAGAGAAGGGCGGAAGCGCGTTCTGTCATTGAAGCTCCAACTTTTTTGTACCTTTGTTGGACTTGCTTCTGAGGTAACATCAGCACTGGGAGAACGCCTGTCTCCAACCGATGCTTGTCTGCTCTTTATGCTTTGGCCCCTTGGGCTTGCCATTCGCACACGCTCCTTAAAACTTAATTTCTGGCTGTAAAGAAAAAAAGGTTCAATTATTACAGATGGTCCTTCTACATGTATATCTTGTTGTTAATATCATCATGTACAGTATCCAGCAACTATTTTCTTCTGCTCTACCCACTTGATACAGCTTAGGGAGCTGGATGTGGGATTTACAGGGGAAGAGGAACATTACCCTGAATGGCACAGACTTGAGATCTTTACCCAAAGTACCTAAAGACCTCAAATTTTAGTGGTAATGATGCTGTGTTTTACTGAATCCTGTATGTGTTAAGATGCATCAAGCATGCCTGTCTTAGTGTAAAAGATGAATTATAAATATATACACTGCTTTTCAAATTATTGTGCAAATTCTGTACATGTGTCATATAGATGTACGGTTATACACATGGACAGTGTTGTGGTATTATGCTTAAGACGGATGTTCCCCATTAATAAGCAGACCACACATTTTAAGAAACTGGGAAAGAAAGGGGATCTCACTGATGCTGAAAAGCATCAAAAAGTGCAATGCTTTGGAAACGATATAAAAATATTAGGTATTTCATGAAAAGTACGTTTGGTCATCGTTCTGTGAAGAGATTTGTGGCTGGTTTGTGGCTTATTTACTGCATTGATGGGTTTGGTCAAATAAAGGCAAAATAAGTACGTTTTCCCAAAACATCCTCCAGGATGGCCCAGCCGAGTAGCTCCTCCCACCTAAACCGAAAACACAAGCTGGACATGAATACCCCGCCCCTTCCTCCCAGACCTCTGTGTTTCCTCCCTGGAAACAAGCTGGATTCTTCGTCCTGTTTATTGTTTTTTTTTCCCCACGGAGAATGGCTGGCCTGGACTCCCTCTCCGCTCTCCAGAAAGCTTGGGGGGGTCCAGGTGGCTTTCTACTGCTACAACCAGAGATTCCCCTTTGGATGCCCCCCGAAGGGATATCCTGTCCCTGTCTCCGGGATGGGGCGGGCTTGGATCCCACCCATTCCCCTACAGACTAGCTGGGAATGAGGGGTATGGTGGTTACTACGCCCCCCCTACATACCTTGAATTCTTGCGTGGGGGGCAGGTAAGTAGGGGACTTCCCTGGAAGTGGGTAAGTTCCAGCACAGTCTGGTGGATTTGGTGGGCTGCAGCCAGAGCGGTCATCATTTCCTCTAGGAGTGAGGCTGCTCCGGTCAATGGGTAGAAAACCACATGTTTTCTTTGGCCAGTGGCAGCCATACTATTTTAGGGTCGGGGGGGGGGGGGGGGGTGCGCACATCAGGTCCAGAAAGACTTGTCCACCCCAGCCGAGTGTACTTCTGACGCTGGGACGGATGCAGTTGGTGGAGGAGTTTGAGGTGCGAGGACAGCTGCCCCTCACACACGCGACTGGTACTGGCCCAGGACTACCGGAGTGTTTCCCGGTGGGGATCCTTGTGGCTTATGACGGTTGAACATACCATGGAGGGGGTAAGTCGCCTAGATGCTAAGCAAGTATAATGTTTATTTTTCCCCATATCCAGTCCAGGTCATCCCAAAGTGATGACATGTGGGTATTCGGCCCCCAGGGGGCACTCGACTGCAAGGTCAAAAGCTGTCGCTCCTCCCGGCCCCCTATAAAAGCAGGTGTCTCACTATGATTTCCCAGTGTTCATCTTGCAGTCTGGCTGCTGAAGATGGTTGGATACTCTCCCCTGGATTTTGGCAGCTGAGCGGAGCCTCCTAGCCCATCGGCCGCTGCGGACCCTATTACCACTGATCCCATGGACCCACTATTGCCTCCCAGCCACGGCTGATTGGGACTGTGATGGTAGGGAGAATGCCAGGGTCAGGCGTTTGACAGAGCTAGGCTCTGGGCCGCAGACCCTGATTAAAGGGTAGCCGGCCATAGGCTGATGTTGAGCCTATAGGGGGAGGACCACATTATCGCCTACTGGCTTCATACCCTCCCTGTCCCACAAGCTTTATTGTGCTGTGTGTTGTGTTTAGGCTATGACAGTCCCCTTACTTATACTCTTGCGCACGCTTATACTTACCTCCCTCGAGTGTGACTCCAGCTCCCCTCTCCCCTCCATCTTGAGGCTATTACGCTGTGAGGGGGGGGACGCCGCTTGCGCGGCCTGCCTGACAGGCTGCGGAGGTGCGGGCGTGTGGTGCGCGTCGCACGGTCTTGGTACGGGGGCCCC